>JAOQMM010000006.1:12505614-12521529 GCA_027563515.1 Erythroxylum platyclados
TACATCCATATCTAAAAATCCATCGAAATTCTTTAATTCACTCTGATCAAAGTTCCAATTCAACCCTCAAGGTCGTACCTTTGCCATCAAACTTCTTTTGGACTATCGAATCACAAGTCGCCGAAAGCGTAATTTTTTATCTGCGATCTCTTACTTACGTGGGTTTTGCTTCTTTTCTTATAATTGAAATGATTAAAAAAAACTAATTTCACGATGGATTCGGGATTTCTCCGCTATATAAAGTTATTCCCAAGAGTTGCTAGCAAATCCACAAATATATGTAGATGGATTTGAAGATCAGACCTTTTCATTGTGAAATCTGAGATATGGATTCCTGGTATTGTTGTATTAATGTATTCATAATTTCTCATCGTGAATTGAGACTTTAGACGATGCAGAAGCACCATTACGGCTTCCGTTGTCGTGTATGTCTGCAGTCATGAAAATTTTGTAGAAGATTTTTTGACATTGATCTTGTGATTGCAGGCACAATATCCTTCAGCTTCAGGAAAGACGATTATAACTTTTTAATCTTATTTCTAGTTTGCTTCATTTCGAATTGCTTGATTTAGAAAGAAAATATAAAGGATGTTTTTTTGCCTGAGAAGTGAGAGTTAACTTCCGATTCCTTGAAATGAAAATTCCTGATTTGACTTTTCTTTTAATCACTACACCTTTATCTGCAATTAGATTTAGACTACAATTTTTTCTGGTATCTGTTTGACTTATACCTTTGCTTCATAAACATGAGCTAGATGATTAACTACAATTTTTTCTGGTATCTGTTTGACTCATACCTTTGCTACATTTAATAAACATGAGCTAGATGATAAAAAATCTATCTTTGTAGCCTTATTATCACTTTGTACTTAGTGTCAATCTTGCAAAATGCAGGTTTAAATCTAATGAAAATGAGGGTTGATTCAAGAGGCTTGAGGCTATTAGAGTCAACTCATGTCCAATCCTTTCTGTATGTGGAGGGAAGTGAATCCTAGGTCCTTGCTGTTTGATCGTTATCAACACTCACCTTACAGAAATTTGAAGTGTGGGATCCGTTAGTCAATCACAATAAATGGCTGAAAATCGGAATGCTACTTCGAAAACCCAAAATAGCAAGCCTTTAGGGTCCAGCAACCCCTATGCTATAAATTTGGACAATTTCTCTAAACGACTCAGATTGCTATATTCACACTGGAAAGAACACAAGACTGATCTATGGGGTGGTTCCCATGCTCTTGCTGTGGCAACACCTCCAACTTCGGAGGATTTGCGCTACCTGAAATCATCAGCACTCAATATTTGGCTGGTTGGTTATGAATTCCCGGAGACCATTATGGTCTTCATGAGGAAGCGTATTCATTTTTTATGCAGCCAGAAGAAGGCTTCTTTGCTTGACGTTGTGAAGAAAGCTGCTAAAGATGCTGTTGGTCTTGAAGTTTTGATACATGTTAAATCCAAAGGTGATGATGGAAGTGGATTGATGGACAGCATCATCCGTGCCGTTCACTCTCAGTCAAATGTTACCAGTCATGGTATCCCTGTTGTGGGATACATAGCCAGAGAAAGTCCTGAAGGCAAGCTTTTGGAGGCATGGAATGAAAAGTTGAAGAATGCAAATTGTGATCTACATGATGTAACTAATGGCTTCTCTGACTTGTTTGCTGTCAAAGATGACATTGAGCTCACAAATGTGAAGAAAGCAGCATTCTTGACTTCATCAGTTATGAAACAGTTTGTGGTGCCAAAGCTTGAAAAGGTCATTGATGAAGAGAAAACAGTGTCCCATTCTTCCTTGATGGATGAAACAGAAAAGGCAATTCTGGAACCTTCAAGAATTAAGGTTAAGCTGAAGGCAGAGAATGTTGATATATGCTATCCTCCAATTTTCCAGAGTGGAGGAGAGTTTGATCTAAAACCAAGTGCGGCAAGTAATGATGAGAACCTTTATTATGATTCAACTAGTGTGATCATATGTGCAATTGGTTCCCGGTACAATAGTTATTGCTCCAATGTTGCTAGAACCTTTTTAATTGATGCCAATTCCACACAGAGCAAGGCATATGAAGTTCTCCTTAAGGCCCATGAAGCAGCAATCAATGCATTGAAGTCTGGGAACAAGGTAAGTGCTGTGTATCAAGCAGCACTCTCTGTGGTTGAGAAGGATGCACCTGAATTATCTGCAAATTTGACCAAAACTGCGGGAACTGGAATAGGCCTTGAATTTCGTGAATCAGGGCTTAGTCTTAATGCCAAGAACAATAGGGTTCTGAGACCAGGAATGGTTTTCAATGTTTCACTTGGCTTTCAAAACTTGCAGAATGAGACCAAAAAATCAAAGACCCAGAAGTTTTCAGTTTTACTTGCTGATACAGTTATAGTTGGTGAGAAGGTTCCAGAGGTAGTGACTTCAAAGAGTTCTAAAGCTGTTAAGGATGTGGCATACTCGTTCAATGAAGATGAAGAAGAGGAAGAGCAGCAAAAATTCAGGCCTGTTGATAGAGGGAATGAATCCACCTTCTCTAAGGCAATTCTTAGGTCAGACAACCAGGAAATGTCAAAAGAGGAGCTACGAAGACAGCATCAGGCAGAACTTGCGCGCCAGAAGAATGAAGAGACTGCTCGGAGGCTTGCTGGTGTAGGTTCTGCTGCAGCAGATAATCGTGGGGCAGCAAAAACAATTGGTGATTTGGTAGCATACAAGAATGTCAATGATCTTGCCCCACCAAGAGACTTGATGATTCAGATTGACCAGAAAAATGAAGCCATCCTATTGCCAATTCATGGAAGTATGATCCCTTTCCATGTCGCAACAGTGAAGAGTGTGTCAAGCCAGCAGGATAGTCACAGAACATGCTATATCCGTATAATATTTAATGTCCCTGGAACTCCTTTCAGTCCTCATGATGCAAACTCCCTTAAGTTTCAAGGATCCATCTACTTGAAGGAGGTTTCATTTCGCTCCAAGGACTCCAGACATATAAGTGAAGTGGTACAGCAGATTAAAACCCTGCGTCGGCAAGTTACTTCCAGAGAATCTGAGCGGGCTGAGAGGGCAACCTTAGTTACTCAGGAAAAGCTGCAACTCTCTTCTGCCAAATTCAAACCAATTAAATTATTAGATCTGTGGATTCGTCCTGTTTTTGGTGGTCGGGGAAGAAAGCTAACAGGTTCACTTGAGGCTCACACGAATGGGCTTCGCTATTCAACTTCAAGGCCTGATGAACGTGTTGACATCATGTATGCTAATGTCAAGCATGCCTTCTTTCAGCCGGCTGAAAAGGAAATGATAACTCTTCTGCACTTCCATTTACATAATCACATAATGGTGGGGAACAAGAAGACAAAAGATGTGCAATTTTATATTGAGGTGATGGATGTGGTGCAGACAATTGGGGGTGGTAAGAGATCTGCCTATGACCCGGATGAAATTGAGGAAGAACAGCGTGAGAGGGATCGTAAGAATAAAATAAATATGGAATTTCAAAACTTTGTTAACCGGGTGAATGATGTGTGGGGGCAGCCACAATTCAAAGCATTTGACCTTGAGTTTGATCAGCCTCTGAGAGAGCTTGGTTTCCATGGGGTTCCTCACAAGGCCTCTGCTTTCATGGTTCCAACATCAAGCTGCTTGGTTGAGCTGGTAGAGACACCTTTTGTTGTGATCACCCTCAGCGAGATTGAGATAGTGAATCTGGAGAGAGTTGGCCTTGGGCAGAAGAATTTTGATATGACTATAGTATTTAAGGACTTCAAGCGAGATGTCCTTCGGATAGACTCTATTCCCTCCACGTCTCTAGATGGAATCAAAGAGTGGCTTAACACAACTGACCTCAAGTATTATGAGAGTAGACTAAATCTGAACTGGCGGCCAATTCTTAAGACCATCACTGATGATCCTGAGAAATTCATAGAGGATGGTGGCTGGGAATTTTTAAATTTGGAAGTCAGTGATTCAGAGTCTGATAATTCAGCAGAATCAGACCAAGGGTATATACCTTCAGATGTGCAGTCTGACTCAGTTTCTGATGATGAGGATGATGACAGTGAATCATTGGTAGAATCTGAAGATGACGAGGAAGAGGACTCTGAGGAAGATTCAGAAGATGAAGGAAAGACCTGGGAAGAGTTGGAGAGAGAGGCAAGCTATGCAGACAGGGAAAAGAGGGATGACTCAGACAGTGAGGAGGAGAGAAAGCGAAGGAAGATGAAGGCTTTTGGTAAGGCTCGAGCACCAACTCGAGCTCCTGAACGAAGAAATCCTGTTAGCAGTCTTCCAAAGAGACCAAAGATGCGGTGAGCAAAATAGTTTTTCCTGCTTTAGTCCCTTATTATTCCTAGAAAAGCAATATCTATAGAAGAGAGTTCTGCTGCAGCTAATAATGATTTGTAATCAAGCGTATGCTAATTCTTTAGATGATAGCCCGCAATCAAGAATGTAAATGTTCTTTAATGAGATTATCTTTTGAAAGAACTGGATTTGTATCATATCCTAATTCTTGAAGAGGCTTGACATTTTTATGGAGTTGTAGAAGGCACGTTTAGATGCAAAACAGTGGTTCATGCTTGGGGCAACCAGCCATACGAGTGTCCTAGAATTTGCCAGGAAGATGATAAACCAGTCTTTTACTGTTCTTTTACGGCCTTATACTGTCAGCTTCTTTTTCTTTATATACAATTATAGGTGCCATCGCAATTACGAAGAAAGAACATTTTGTGTTCTTATGCTTTTCTCAATTTGAGTATAACCAGATACTTTCAATGTTCTTGTGGTTGTAACATTATGGCCAGGCATTAAAGCAAATGGAGTGTGATTTTACTGCCTTTGTTTTAGAACACCCAGAAAGTTGAATGATGGGATGGTTTGGGTTTCTTGTAGCTTTCCTTTGCGAAATGGTATGTAAAAAAGTCAGAGCTCAATGCTGTAGAGTTGATGACTTTATGTAGTGATACGAATGTGAAGCTAGTCCTCCTTGAATTGTATTTCTCTCGACTAATGGGTTCTTTTAGGGCAAATTACTTTTGACATACAAATGCTTTTATCTATGTATAAATCTAAGGAACTGTAAACAGTAGATTTCAGAAATCTGAACTCGCTTGACGCAAACGTTATAGAAACGTAAAAATAAAAAAGACAGGAAATTTTGATAAAAATAAAATAGCAGTATTTTTTGTTAGATGTTAAATATGAGGTTCTTATGTAATAAAAAAAGTGCTATGCACCCTGTCTTTTTTTTTAATTTTGAAATTACTAAATTCAAGAAAAATTCAACAATTTGAAAACTTTTATTACGAATATGACATTCATTGGGTGAGGTTGAAAAATTTGAAGAAACAATGGCGTGTAGAAGTTTTGATGTTTTTGAACCTAAGGCTTCATTGTAAAAAAAAAATGATGTGAAATCAGACCAGACCGGCTGGTTCGACCGATTAAGTATGAATTGGACTAGTTTTTGGTTTTTTACTTTTGACCGGTACAGGCTAGTTTCTTGTAAATCGTGAAGAACAGATGCCTTCGTCGCCCAAACCAGTATCCACACAAAGACGACAGAGAACCCAAGATCAGACTCAAAAACCCTACATTCAAACTCTCACGCATTAAACCCCCATACCTATCACAACATCCAGCAAATTTTCACAATCCCTAAGCTTTGACTCTCTACGTCGCATATAGGTGAGGCAACTCCGACGGTGGCAATAGAGGGTGGAGATTGGAAGAGAAACAAGAAGGAGAGGAGCAATTGAGGCGAAATATCGACTGAGGTAATATTCTGGACTGTGTAGTTAGAGAGAGAGAGAGTTTACAGATAAAACAAAGAGACGATAGAGAAGAGAAAAGAAGTTAAGGCTTTCGATGTTCTGTTATTTTAAATTGCATTCATGGGCGGCGTGTCAAATGGCTGACTCAGGCTGAATGGGGGCTGCAGTAATTTACCTTGTTGCTGTAGCGTGGCCGACTCAACGCAACATAAATGTTAAACGTTAATGGTAATCTATAAATAAATTTTTAATAAAAGGAATAATCAGTCTGACACATAATTACTCCTTAACTTTTAAAAATATCAATTTTATGTATATTACAAAGAGAAAAGATTATACTTGAAGAAATAGTTATAAATAAGACGAAGATGTAAATTTTAAATTTTTATAATATTAAAAATAATAGTAATTGTCGATAAAAATTTAAAACAAAATATTGGTGTTTTTCTAATTTCTATAATTTTTTTTTGAAAAATAAATTAGGCATATACTATAAACAAATATATTTCTGAGTTCAAGAAAAAATTCTACCATAAAGTAGAGAAATGAAACTATCTAATATTAGTTACAAAATAGATCAAGTTAAATATTCCATCTAATCCGCATATCCGTAGAAAGAGTGAGATGAAGATTCTTCGATTGAGATGATGATTCTTAGCAAATAAAGCAGATCGAACCCAGTTGATGATCTTGTCAGCTGGCTAATATTTCTCTTCTTCATGATTAAAAAATCGACGTAAGTTTCTGTCCATTTAGAGGCAATAAATAGTAGAAGTAAATGCGCCTTTGTATAAAAGACAACAGGGAGCCATAATTTTCGACCAAAGCTACAATTATATTTTCCCAATATATTAATCCCTTAGTTATTATCCACGAATTCAGGCTGAAGCAGTTATAGTTCAGTCCCGATTGATATTTATAAACCATCTCCAAATGCCCAACAGCTGTAGTGTTGTGTCTATGTCACCAAGCAGCTCCTGTCCTCTCCAACTTTTAGCCGTTTCCCAAGTGGGAAGTCATACATACACCTAATTCTCATAAGTCCTCCCACTTCCACACCTTACAATTGAATCCCACAATCTCCAACCAACTAAGGATGGGGATTGTGGCCCGACCTTTATTTGGCCCGAGTTGGGTGGGTCATGGATCGGGCTATGGGCCACGTCCGGGTAGCTCGCCCAGGTCACGGGCCCGTCTATCATTTAAAAATGGTGTCATTTTTGACAAAAAAATGCCGTTTTGTTAAAAAAATTTGGAACACCCATGGGCCAGCCTGTGGCCCGCCCAACCCATACCCAGCCCGGGCCATTGACATTCCTACAACCAACAAGTCAATTCTAGTCCAACTCGTAATATATGAGGGGAAAACGGAGAATCTTTGAAACATCAGCAATTCAGCATCCGCCCTTGAGAACTTGAAATCCGTACTTCTTTAGATCCAAATATATAATGTTTTTTGAAGTAATCAATTAGAAGTGGGACTCTGACCATAAATTTCTTATTTATGGGGCCATTATTAATGTTGGAAAGTAATTCAAATGATGGGTAGCCACTATTAATCATAACAGTAGTGTGAGGTAAATATTAGACAAGCGCGACGTAAGCCTCAGTACTAGTCCACTCAATCCCAGCTCCATATCTTTACTCCGTGTTGTGTATGTTCTGTTAGGTGACTGGTGAAAGTAATGTCTAATATTCTCCTTAAAGCCAGAAACTTTCACTTTCTACTTCTTTAACTTTGAGTTTCTCTTTGCCTTGCCTACAGATAATTACGTGAATTGGATTGAAAAGAGACCAAAGAAGAAGATGGCTAGGAAGAAGATCAGGGAGTATGATTCCAAGAGGCTTCTCCAACAGCATTTGAAGCGCCTTGCTGGCATCAACCTCCAGATCTGCTCTGCTTAGGTTTTAGCTTACCCCTTTTAAGTCCTCGCGTCATTTACACTTATGTCTAGTCATTGAGTGAAATTGTTGGCTTACGAATGGATAAATATTGCATCTTTTGATTAAATCAATGAAAACTTAGTATGTATATTCTCTTTAGTGGGCAATGATTATCCCTGCGAGGTTGAGTAAGAACTGAGATCTGGGTGAATATGACGTCTAACTATGTATGATTGTTGGACATGAGAATTCTGTAATCTTTTTTTCTTTCATGTTATATTCTAACCTTTTTTTTGCATGAATCTTCCATGATTTTAGTTGATTGAAATACTATGGGTATCTCATTTCCCACCATTTCCAGTTAAATTAGTGATCATGCAACCCGTTCTGAAACAACATTCCATCTTTTTCCTCTTTTTTATACACAATTCTAAGCTTGGAGATATTTTAAAGGGATCCTGGGTGTATGAGAAATTTGATTTTGTAGTTAATCACGACGATTACCTTAGATTTGAATCATTTGATAGTTCTGAATTGTTTAGCAACGTGGTCATCTTTGGAAGGTAATTAATTATCGATGGAAATTGTCCTTGATTACTTACTAATGGAAAATGTTGTGAAGGTGACCCATGCTATAGACTTCGGAGAATTAACCAACCAGGAACCATGGCTTTCATCCACAAGATTGGTTGTGAAGCCCGACATGTTGTTTGGAAAGCATAGGAAGAGAGTCTAGTAGCGTTGAATTTAGATATAGCTTAAGTGGTTGATTTTGTGAAAGCACGCCTTGGAGTTGAGGTGAATACTAATCAATAAAAATGGTATTTTCTTTTTATTTGCATGATTTAGATCATTCTGGAATGACTTATACTTTCTTTAGGTTGGGATGGGTGGCTGTAAGGCTCCAATAACTACCTTCATTATTGAACCATTTGTCCCCCATGACCAAGAATTTTACCTTTCAATTGTCTCTGAAAGACTTGGTTGCACCATTAGCTTCTCAGAATGTGGAGGTATTGAAATTGAAGAAAACTGGGATAAGGTATGCCTCTATCACAATTACACCCTCCTACTGTTATTTTTAGTGCATCCCTCATGGTGGATGGATTTTATTTTGATATAGGTCAATAATATATTCCTTCCGACTGAAAAGTCAATGTCATTGAAGGCATGTGCTCCATTGATTGCTACACTTCGTTTAGAGGTGTGTCCCATCATTTTTATGATATCTATTGAATGAATTTGTTTATGATTCGAACGTTGTTTTATGCAGTTGGCATTAAATTTTACTTAAATTAATTTTTTCATGAGTGGAATAGTGTTCTTTACATAGAAAAGGAAGATCTCTAAATGCTATTTATGGATATCATATTTTTGGTAGATCTTATAGCTATTATATCTGACACAGAAACAGAAGGGAAAATGAATTGTCTCCTTACAACTGATTTAGAATCACTTAGTTATATACATCTTAGTGTAGCTGGAAAAATAGTAAACAATCTCTTAAAAAAGGAATCTATCTCTTGGGATTTCACTCTCTCCTAAGAAAAGAAAACAATCTCTTAAAATTTTATAAAGGAAAACAAGCTTTTAGTATCCCATAATCTTTATGATATCAAGAAATCGACTTTCATAAAATGGTATAAAACTAATATACAGCTCGATACTCTCCCTTAAGCTGAACAATAGATGTCTTCTATTTCGATTTACAAATAATATCATAAAAACTTGAATTATTCAACACCTTTTCAGAACACCAGCTAGTTGGATGAAGTGTCTATCAACCTTAATGTTCTTTGTCTTATCATGTCAAAGAGGGTTGTAAGCAATATTGATGACTAATTTGTTGCCGCAATATGCTTTCATAAGATCCTCCTGCTTAACTTTCAAGTCATCTAAAATATTCTTTAATCATAACAATTTGTACAAGCCTTGAGTAATTGCTCTAAACTCTGATTTTGCTGATAATCTAGCCATAAAATTTTGCTTCTTGCTCCTCCAAGTCACAAAATTGCCTTGTAAAAAAGTACAGTAACCTGTGGTTAATCTTTGATCCCTTATAGATCTTGCATAGTCCGTATTAGTATGTGCTTCTAGGGTGAAATGATTATTCCTCTTAAACATATGCAGCTTGTTCATGTGACTCTCGAGAATCCTGCATGAACTGACTAACTTTGTTTCCTGAGTATTCTATGTCGGGTAGAGTATGAACAAAGTATATGAGCCTGCCTAATAGCCTCTAGTACATCTCAAAAGTTAATGCATGGAAGTAGTTTCTGAAAATGACCCAGAGACATACTTGAGTGTTTCATTGGTTAAGTTAAACAAATATGGTTGAAAGTTGTTTATGGACTTGTTGGAATAATGCTTTACACTATACTTTGTTTGGTAGAGTATTACACAACACTTGTTTGATAAAATGTTCCATTGAAGTGCGGGCTAAGTGTATTACAAAATTCTTAAGTGAAGTGCTCACAACTTGTTTGAAGAAAATTCGTTGAGAGCTTGATTGAGAAATTAAGTTGCAATTAATGGAACTGAAGGGACTTCTCTAGCCTCAACTTAACCTTTGTGAGTTGTGACATATGGTTTGTGGCACTAGAGTCAATTATCCAAGCATTGGCATAGTACTTAAATGAGGCATTCATGCAGAATGAAAACAAAGGTTTACGTGAGAGAGCCAAAGAACTAGCTCCAAAGGGCTTCATGATGCCTTAATAAATTCCTCAGTTTACTACTCTCCTCACTATTAAAACCTCCTTTATCCAAACCTTGTTTGTTTTGGGTTGTTCTATCAAGTGTGCTTGGGACCTTTGCTACCCTCCATGGTTTTTCCACCCTCGACTTGGTGGCTTTCTATTGAGCCCATAGGAAGCTCGAATATTTTGCAAATCTCTAGTATTTTGGATTGAATCAGCTTCTTGGATGGGTTAGGATATCTGGAGATGGTAATCTTGGATGCATACATATTGAGCACAAGAAAAAAGAAAAAAAAATAAGAATCTAGTCCTAAGAAAAATGCAACAATGAAGGTTGCTCTAAGAAGAATTCCCAAGGAAAAATCCTAGGGTTCTGATAACATGACAATGGAATGGAAAATGAATTGTCTTCTTGCAATTGATTTAGAATTACTTGGTTATATACATCTTCGTGTAGGAGGAAAAATAGGAAACAATCTCTTAAAAATGGAAAATATCTTATAGGATTTCACACTCTTCTATAAAAGTAAAACAGTCTCCTAAGATTTCATACATTCCTGAAGAACGAAAACAGTCTCTTAGTATCTCACAATCAATGGGATATCAAAAATTGACTTTCTTAAAATGGTATACAACGAATATACAACTAGACTATATCTGATTATCTTAATGACTATTGTCATTGACAGGGCTGCTAGATATTTGTGTTGGTTGAATTTGTAGAGAGGAGTAGAATAGAATGCGAAAAGTTAGGAAAATAATTAAACAGAAGAAAACACAACTAGGTTCTTGAGAAAGCTTATGTCCTGTTTCCTTCCAAGAAATTTCATATGCTTGATTCACCTTCTTTTCTATCAGAAGGGGCGATCACCCGAATACTGTGTATAACTTTATCATACTGGATACCTATGCAGTCAAAGCACAGATGCCTAATAATTCTCTTTGGAGCTTCCAGATTTACATTCTTTTTATATCAGAAGGATTAATCAGTCTGATATTGTATATAACTTAACATACTGAGTACCAATACAATCAAAGAACAGAAATTTTTCAATCACTTTTTGAATTTACTGAAATATATGAACACCTACCCTCAGTTTGAATTCAAAACTTATCAAAGGATTTGTCACTCTTTTACTCTCCCTATTTGTATCTTGTATCTTGATCTTCTAATTTCTGCCTTGAGAGTTACAGAACATTCCTTGTAGAGTTTTATAAGTATCCCATAAGTAATACTCTGCAAACTAACTTGATTTACAGAAGCAGATAGATGTTTTACTTCTTATGGGAAATCAAGCCTCCTAACTAGAGGCTTGATAACACTCTTAGTGCTCATGAGTCTATAAAAAATCTCTAATATGAAGGTGCAGAAGTTTATTGTCAGCATATTTGTACTTTTGTGTTCTATGTTCCATAATCTTTATTTCTTCTATATTCTTAGCACTGCTTTCCTAATTTTGTATTGTTTTAGATTCGAGGAAAAATTGGTGAGTTCATAATGGGTGTGTATGCTGTATTTCAAGGTACGTACAGTTTAAGGAATGGCATACTTCTTAGTATATAGCATGATTGGTGAATGAAATCTAATCCATTAGCTATGGTGACCATTGAAGAGATTCATTGCTTTCATATGATTCCTTTATTGTTTATTATTTGTCGTGGGAAAATGTTCTTGATGTTGATGGAACTTTCTTTTTACTGAGCTCTCCACAGATCTAGCCTTTAGTTTTTTGGAGATAAACCCATTTATACTGGTGAATGGGGAGCCATATCCACTAGATATGAGAGGAGAGTTGGATGACACTGCTTCCTTCAAAACCTCTAACAAGTATATAGTTTTTAACGTTAGATTATTTCAGAATTTTAAGCTGATGTTAATGACACCAGGTTTATAGCTCACAAGATATGGCTTACTTCATCATTTGTCGTTCATTCAGGTGGGGTAACATAGAATTTCCATTGCCTTTTGGAAGAGTTTTGAGTGCTACCGAAGGCTTCATTCATTCACTTGATGAAAAGGTGATCACCATGTTGCATCTTCAATTTCTTCTATTCACTTACCAAGCCTTTCTACAATCATGGAACTAGAATCTGTTTTATAGACATGAAATGACATTATATTAATCACGTGCTTGTCTTTCAGAAAGTGCGTCTTTGAAATTCACAATTTTGAACCCCGAAAGGACGTATCTGGACTATGGTGGCTGGAGGAGGAGCCATCGTCATTTATGTTGATACTGTGAGTTCTTATATGCATTATTCAGTTAATGCATCGTGCATCTGGCTTTAGATAAATGTGCAGACAATGCGTTTATTTAAGTAGGTTGGAGATCTGGCCTATGCATGGGAGCCTGGAAACGATGCTGAATATAGTGGCGCTCCCAATGAAGAGGAGGTCTTACAGTATGCAAGAGTTGTGCTTGATGTAAGCAATAACAAACTTTTGAACTTGATGCCCTCTTGAGTTTCCTATTATGTTGATTGTCTGTGTTGTAAATGATGTTGCAGTGTGCCACTGCCGATCCAGATGGCCATAAGAGAGCCCTCATTATTGGAGGAGGTATTGCCAACTTCACTAATGTTGCTGCTACATTCAGTGGTATTATACGGGCTCTAAGGGAAAAGGTATATTTAGTTAGTTAGTTGAAATTTCAGTTAAACGGGTACACTGTTTCATAGTTAAAACTCTTCCTTTACTTTTCATGAAAAGGAATCCAAATTAAAGGCCGCAAGAATGCACATTTATGTAAGAAGAGGAGGTCCAAACTATCAAACTGGCTTGAAAAAGATGCGTGCTTTAGGAGAGGAGCTTGGTGTCCCTCTTGAGGTATGAAAAGACATTGGTTTTACTAAATGCATTGGCATATTACAAGATTAGGCTCTGCTGATTTTTGGTTCTCTACTGAAAGCAAAAAGTGCATACTTGATACTTAATATCAAGGATCTTAATTAAATTGCGATTGCAGTCACAATGTGTATAATCTTTTTAAACACTAAAATGCTTTTCAATTTTTTTAAAGTTAATGTTAGAAATTATAATAAAGCTAAAATTTTGAAATTAATTATTATTAAATTAAAATAAAATATTAAGGACAAAAATTATCGAGAAACTAGCCTACTAATATAACTTTTCATAAGTTAATAAAATTATCTATTAATAATTAATTAGTTTTCTACAAATACAGTGAAATTAAGATTTTTATGATTAAATTATTATTAAAATTTTTACTTACTATATTCTAAAATGATAATCCCAAATTTCATATTATGTCATTCTTTACATATGATTTGCCTACGTTTAATGCCATTATTTTGTAATTTTTTTTGTTAGCACCATTTCTTTCTTCACAATTTATGTTGAACATTTTTTATTTTCTTTATAAATACCTATGATTAAAAAACCCAACCGACTTGGGCAATTTAACTGTGGAAATTTTAAACTGGCTAATTTTTTAGTTCGATTTATTTTAATCTAGTTTATTAATTAATCAGTCGATTTTTATAGATTAATCGATATTTATAAAGTAAAACAAATTAATTAATTTTCATGTAACAATTTCCCTTCTCAATTAAACATTGAATTAAGAATAGTTTCCTTTAATCTTATTTTAAATTCTTCAATTTTATTTCGTCTTTAACTAGTTTTATAACGATCTAGTACTGATTGAGCCTTTTAAATTTTAAATCTCTTGTTTTATCAGTATAACTTTTGATCCATTTTTTAAAAGACTGATAAATACTTAATAGCTTCCTCTTCTATTTTCCTCACATTTCTTATTCTTCATTTTTCAAATAAGATTGAAAAGAGAAAAGGAGAGTGTCCTTAATTTAAAGTTTAATTAAAAAGAAAGATTGTTAAGTGAAAAATAATTAATTTATTTTGGTTTATAAAAATTGATTAGTTTAAAAAAATAAACCAATTAATTAATTAATTAATTAATTTTTAACAACAAAAATTATTAAAGTAAATCGATCCAAAAAATGAAAAATCAAACTAAAAAATTGGCAACTTCAGGATTTTTATAATTAAATTATTTGAACCAGTTTAGTTTTTTAATCGTAGATTTTATATTATCCTTTGCTAGTCTTATTTATTTTACTCTATAAATTAACGGTTTATAGGCATTTCGATTCCTTGATTTTTCTATACATTCAGAGGTTTGTTCTCTCTACGACTTTTTTCTTTTTTTTTATTCCTACAATTCTTTATCTGTTTTTTGTTCAGTTTTGTTTATTCCTTCAATTCTTTCTCTTTTCTTTTGCTTTGTTTATTCGTTCAATTCTCTTTATTTCTTTCTTTTTCATTTGTTTTTTCTTTCAATTCTTTGGCTATTTTTTCTTTTGTTTTATTTGTTACTTCTTTTTTTTCTGTTTTTTCTTCTGCTATTTTCCCATTGACATCAAAGCTACGGAGCCAATGGATTGCAATAGGCCTAACTTGTATCCTACCCTTCTCCTTTTCTCCTTTTAGAACTGAAACTGCCGAAAATTACTGATTATGAGGTTATTTTCTTTTTAAGGTTTACGGACCAGTGGCTACAATGACAGGCATATGCAAGCGCGCAATCGATTGCATCATGTCTGCAGCGTAACTTTTGCATCTTGTGTTCTTTTTATTATTCGATTAGCAATTGTATTGGGATAGTTAATAATTTTGGACGGTTCGTCTTGAGCAAAACAAGCAAATGCAGAGACAAGCCTGATTTAATTGCTGTTGTAAACTGGGAGTCAATTTGTTCTCGTCTCTAGATCTTTGGACCATGTTGTGCATTAAAATGTATATCTAGGCATTTTTTTTAATAATTTAGACCGGACGTCAATAAACAACGTCATAAAAATGGTTTATAGTAAATAAAAAATTTATAAGATTAAGTAAATAAGTTAAAACTAATAAATAAATAATAAAAATTCAACTAATCAAAAAGTTAAAACGGCATATTGGATAAATAGTCTAGATTACCATTAATTTTAAATGATTTTCATTAGCCTCCAAATGATTTACAAGGTAAATCTGTGATAGCTTTTTGTAATTGAATATATTTACAACTTACAATTGTGTGTATAAAGAAATTCATGAGTGTGTATATATGTCACTATAAAAGGATGAAAAAAATTCATGTGTTAGGTAAAGTGTAAGGACCACATTTAAATGTTGAGACTGAGGAATTTTAGTTACCTTTATATTAAGATGCAAATTGGTGTCAGATTAGTCCTCTTCACCAAATGCCTAACATAAAGGATCAGATCCTCTGTTTTCATAAACCAGTTTCTACCTTATTCTATTAAATCCCATCCATATTTTTATGTGAGATTCACATAAATATGTGGATAAAATTAAATGACACAGGATTGGAATACCATAATAAGCACAGAAGATTTCATGTGCTAACATAATGCCTCTAAGAAAAAAGTTCCCACTAAACTTTAGAGTGTCTAAGATCATCCTAGACCAATCTTAGAGTTGTCCTTATAGGGTAATGACTCTCGTTGCTAGCAACTATATTCTGATTAATGGCTTTGCTTTTGGTATTATTAAGGGGAAGAGAGGAATTAGACAGGGAGACCTTTTGTTCGC
>JAOQMM010000006.1:12521927-12544275 GCA_027563515.1 Erythroxylum platyclados
TATTTTTTAAAAAAATAATTATGAATACTTTATTAATATTATATAAAAGATTAAAATAAATTTAATTAAAATAATTTATTTTTAAGTTTTATTTGTATAATTATTATTAGTAATAAAAACATTTATTTTATTTTAAAAACAAAAATTTAAAAATCACAATTAAAGTTGAACTAAATAACTAAATAAAAAAAATCTTTTTGGGGGGGGGTGTTGAAGGGTATTTTTTAAAAAAATTTTGTTGAACAGTCCCTTTTTTTAAGGTTTGCGGTATTAGCCAGTATTTTAAATATCGGCCGGTATCATGCAACCGGTATCTTTGAACATAGTTTTGTACTATTTTCAGACTGGTACGGTACCTTCTGGCTAGTACCATTGTAAGAAACCCATATCATTGGTGAGAGATTGACTAATTTTTATAAACAACAAAAGCAATAATTGGTAAATGACTTGAAAAGAAACAATATAAATTAATGAAAATCTAAAACGATTTGAAATGAGAAGTTATCCTGGAAATTGCACAACTCCTAGAAGCACAACATAAAAGAAAACTATGAGAAGAACTATTGTTATCTTTAGATAGTATCAAACAAGTAAATTGCTAGTTAACTTTATTTTTCTTGTATTTAAGAGCTAGTCCCATAACTGTGTCTACTATTATTAAACATCATAGAACTAGATGAAAAGGCAAGTTGAGTATTATATTTCACATTTAATGTAAGTTGGCTAGATGTGAATAAAGTGAACAAATGCTGAAATTAACAATTCTAATATATGTAACCATGCCACAAATGTGAAGAATTAGGAGAAATTTACAAATTTTAGAATTCATAACAACTGAATAATATAAGATAAGATAGTAATTATACCTTGTTTTTTCAACTTTTGGATCCTAATTGATTGTAAGTCTATTCTCTCTATAATTAAAAATAGGTCGAGTTGAAACATACAATACAGTCTACTATTAGACAACTAGAGAGAATATAAATGTCATATGTAAGCCAAAATCAAAACTAAAAATATGTTCTTATCAAAATTGCATTGGTCTATAGTGTTATACTATTTTTCACCTCAGGTTTTAGCTTTTTTTTCTTGTCTTTTTCTTTAAGCTATGCAATTTCATTCATATTTTTTACCTGAACCATGCTAAGTGAAAATTATTGTCTTGAAGCATACTTTAGGTATATGTAGATGAATAGGACCAATATCTCCATATGCTAGAAATCTCTCCACTGTAAAGTTTAATATTAGTTATTCTTATCTTAGCAATAAGAAAAAACTACTTATGTTTGTTATAGAAGCCAAATGAAACCTAAAATTTGATAACAAAATATTATCTATCTTGTTAAAAGATGACATTAATACTAACATACTAATGCACATGCATGAACTTCAAGTCTATACATGTGTGTGTGTGTGTGTGTGTGAGAGAGAGAGAGAGAGAGAGAGAGATTACATTTAACCCTTTAAGATTGGTAGATTTGTTAACTCCATTGACATACACAAATACAATAAGATATTATTTCCTTTATTCCTTAGTAGCATGAACATCCTTTAGAATGTTAACAGAATGCCTAGGTGCTAAGATGAGAACAAGAGCTTCTTTAATTAGTTGTCTACAATTATAATAAAAGGAAATACAATAAACTTAATATTAAATCTAAATTCCCTAATGCACAAAAAAAAGAACTAAGTCATGAGATGAAATAAACTTGAACTGTTGAAGATATCCTTGTGAAAGATGCCTTTTTATTGCCTTTAAGATTAGTTATAATAAAAAAGTTTCTTAGCTATCTCCTCAACTTGTAATTGGAGTTGTGAGATGAAACAAACCTAAAATGTTGAAGATATCCCTGTGAAAGATGCCAACATTTTGCTTTCAAGACTAGCTACAATTGAATGACAAAGTTTCTTAGTTATCCTCTCAGCGTTCAATTTAGTTATTATAATACTCCATATGTGATTACAGAGCATAAAAATGAATGTTGGTTAAAACAAGTATGCAAATGGAGACTCTAGTGGATATAAAAACATATCACAAACTTTGTCATAAGTCTATCCTTAAGAACTCTCAAAGCTTACCTTTTCCCAATTTGTGTTCCCAACAATACTGAGCCAAAAAAGGCACAAGATAAATATATTGTCTTGAATAGAGCAATGCAAACAACCTAGTTTTGATTTTGACCATAAGTCTTGAGAACACCATAGATTTGAGAGAAAAATATCTTGACCCTAAGTATATAGCAAGAACTGTGACAATATCATTTCATTAATTTATATGGAATCGATACCTACTAATTATGGATATGAAGATAATGAAATCAAAGATGTTTATTTAAAGAGCCACAAATAGAAGTTTTGGAGTGATGGTTTGATAAATCTAACACGAACATATTCAAAAACTGTTTAGGATACAAATATTTTACCATAAAAATGGAAACTACAAGATTAAAGGCTTAGCATGGTCCAATTAGAATTTTCGAAAGCCTTAGGAAGACTCATAAGATGTCATAAATGGTTTGAAAGAAATTATATAAAAAAACCTAGGTAGGTAATCATAGGATAATCATATAAAAGTATGTGACTTAACTAAAAATTAAAAATTTATCTTTGGAACATGGATGAAAACTATCCTTTCTTCTTTTAATAAGGCTTGCTATCCTTTTCAACTTAGTCATGTTCTTCAGCCTCACTTTCACTACTGATAATCTTATCTTTTCCCACCAAGTTTTCATCTTGAAAAGCATTGAATTTTTGATAAATAACTAATAAAGAAAAAACAAGAAAAGTAGAAAACTTTATACAGCTAACATTTATATTGTCCAGATTGATGGTGGAATCTTTAAACATAAAACACCTCGGGTAAAAGAGAAAGTTGTCAAAGTGTACAAGGTATAGCCACAGTCACCTAAATAGAGATACTAACCTATATGAGGGTGGTAAGTGTGACTAGGAAAACGATGAGTTGATACTTTAAATAACGAAAAATACAATTGACAATGGATTCGTGAAAAAAATCTCTATAGGGAGAATATAACTTAAAATAAGAGGGAACCATGTTGGGCACTTTAAGAAACAGATAGAAATGGATTTTGAGAATTGGTGAAGAAGAAGAGAGAAATGGTGAATGAGAAAGATGGCGATGATTTGGTATGATATTAAATGGTTTAATAAAACTATCTGGTTTTCATCTTAACTAGACAATTTAAAAATTAAAACAATACTTAACCAAACTAGCTAATTGGTTGATTTTTAGTGAATTCAATTCAACTGACCAATCTGTAGTGTTTACATAAATTGGATTTAGGAGAATACAACTTAAGTTAATCTTGTGCTTAGCCTAAGTATATATACATACTAATAGCATTACTTAATACAAATATATATTCATAATAATAACCTCATAACATTCCCCTCAAGCTAGTGCATAAATTTTATATGTACCAACCTTGTCACAATGTATTCCACTCAAGATTCTCTTAAAGATTTAGTAATCAAATAAGTCAATTGATCATAAGTACTAATAAAAGAGAATGATCAATATGAGAGTGCTTATTAATGTGAAAATATTGAAATGAGTAACTTCTCCATCAAATTCCATCGTGAAGGTACCCTCACGAAGATCTATCTTAGTTTGGGTCATGTTAAGAAACGATCTCCCTAATAAGATAAGTATTGGATTATAGGAACTTTCATCATTCATGTCAATCACATAATAATCAACAAGAAAGATTAGTTTATTTACTTGCATAAGCACATCCTCAATCACCCTATCTAGGTAAGCGTTAGTACGATTAACCAATTGTATGATAACACTAGTTTCTTTTAACATGCCTAAATTCAAAGAAGCATACATGCAATGTGATATGAAATTAATTGATGTTCCTAAATCTATCATGGCATGTTTAATATTATTGTTACCAATCTTGTAAGGAATAGTAAACATGCCTACGGTCTTTAAACTTAGGTGGTATTTTCTTTTTAAAGACCACAGAAACATTTTTACCCATCCTAATCATTTCATTATCTCTTAACCTTCGCTTATTGGTACATAATTCCCTAAAGAATTTCATATACATTGGCACTTGCTTGATCTCATCTAACAGTGGTATATTCACCTCAATCTTCTAAAAGGTATCCCAGATCTCCTAATCCTTATCCTCCTTGTTTGAATTTGCTAACCTGCTAGGGAAAGCTGGAGGATTAGTCTTTACAATAATTCGGAATTCAAAATTTACCTTTGAGCTAGAAGGTATATCTCTTTCTCCTTCAAGCTCCTTCTCTATTTCTTCTTCATTAGCAATCCTTTGTGTGATCCTCTCAAGATCCTCAAGCTCCCTACCACTCCTTAAGGTGATTACACTAAAATTTTTCATATTTATCTCAGGTTGTGATGATAGTTTTCCTCCTCTTTAGGCTTCAAGATACTTGATAGCTACTGCCATCTGGCTCATTTTGTTCTCTAGGTTTTGAATGCTAGACTTTGTCTCCTACTAAAACTGTTGCACATCTTATTGGAATTGTAAAATATTAGTTACAAGAGATTTAATTATATATTCTAAGAGTTACTTGGGATGGAAGCAGAGGCTTGTAACCTAGGTTAGAATTTTTGCACTTCTTGTGGCCTATTCAGGAAGTGATTTTGCAGCCTATTCCCTCTATAACTTAGGTTTGGATGATCTCTCTAACCTGGTTTATAAGTCTAGGAATAGGGGTTATATTGGTTCGAAAAGTTCCCCCTATAGTATTAATGTACTCCATGCCTCCCTCATATAAGTTGGACTCTCATTTGTTTGATTGTTCGCATTTGCACATATATCACGAGCTTTTACCTGTGCTTGTCCTATAACAATTTGCCTAACAGAAAATGTTAGTTTATCTAAACGAGGTTTTACAGATGAATTGTTTACCCCATTTACCCAACAAATATTATTGCAAGTGTCAAATTGTTGAGTATTAGTTGCTATATGCTCGATTAAAATTTTGGCCTCCATAGGAGTCTTTTCACATAGTGCCCCACCACTCGTTGCGTTGACCAAACTCCCTTCCGTAGGCAACAATCCTTCGTAGAAGTATTGGATAAGGAGTTGTTCTGAAATACTGTCATGAGGGCAGTTGGCACATAACTTCTTGAAGCGCTCCTAATACTAGTAAAGGGATTCTTCATTGGGTTGCTTTATCCTGCATATCTCTTTCTATATGCTGGCTATCTTTAATGCTAAAAAGTATTTCTCCAAAGGCAGTCTTTTCATTTCGATCCATGTGCTAACGCTCCTAGCAGGTAGATAAAAAAACCAGTCCTTTGCTGCATCCTTTAATGAAAATAGGAAAGCCCTTAACATGATCTGCTCGTCTGTCACCCCTGGAGGTTTTATACTCAGAAAGACCACATTGAACTCCTTGAGATGCTTATGAGCATCCTCACTTACAAGACCATAAAAGTTAGGTAAAAGATAGATTAAGCCAAATTTAAGCTCAAAAGTAACATGTTCAGTAAAATTTGGAAAACTGATGCATAAAGGCCTTTGAGTCAAATAGTAAACTCTCTTAATGTTCTTAGATTAGCTATAGTATCCTCAAGTTCAATTCCTTCTCAGAGTTATTTTGGTTTCACTACGTAACCTTTGCAGTGTTCTTTTAATTTCGGGATCAAATTGCGCAGGTATTCAAATAAAACCGTAACTAATGCAAATAGAAGAAAGAGACAAAAAAGAAAGGACTGAGTCTCAGGTTATCTCCAATTACAATGTGTTAATAATCAGACCTGACCCAATGAAAAAACATTTTAGGAATATATGATTCCATTTGATCCGACCTAACTTTATGTTTACACTAGGGATTAGGTTGGATCGGGTCGGTAGATAGAGTCGGATTTTTAATACCCTTCTTTTGTGTTAATTAACATGAAGTGTCATTAAATATTTAAAATGCTCTTGGAAAACTTTTGTTATAAAATGTAACTTCTAAATTTTCATATTAGACTTATATAGAGTTATGTTAGATTTAATTACAATCTAATTCAGACAAAGTTTAAAACTAATTTTATGTTAATATCTAACTAGATATGAAAATGTGTAGGGTTAAATCCAAATATTGTGATTTCGATCAAATTTAAAATATTTAACTCAAATTTAATCTCAAAATTTTTATCCAATCTATTTTAAATCTAATTGAATTTAAAGCATTAAATTTTACATTTTTAAAAGTGACCATTTATTAAATATAAAATAATGTTATTTTATTATATAAAAATGAAATTATTTTGTGAGAAAAAAAAAATCAAGAGTAGATCGAACCGTAAAGCTCGAAACAGAGGCTAACCCAATAAGAAACCAAAAAAAAAAAAAAGTTTATTCTCAACCTGAACGCTGAAATTGTTTTAAAAGATTGAACCTACTCTGGAAGAACCCGTTGAAATTACAGGAGGCTGGACTTTTGCCCTCGCCAAGCCATCCCTGTATGTAACTGGACGACGGTGATTTTTCAGAAACAAGAATCGTTATAAAAGTAATTTAAAAATTTTGGAAGAATTAGAAAAAGAAATGCCACTGGGAAAGTATTACTGTGATTACTGTGACAAGGAATTCCAAGACACACCCATTGCTCGTAAACGCCATCTCCAAAGTTCCTCTCACCTTCGGGCAAAATCTGTCTGGTACAGCACCAACACCAACATCAGCTTTCGTGCTTCATCTGATGCTGGCTTCCCCAAAGGTGTCTGCAATCGCTTCGCTAAAACGGTAGCTTTTTCCTTCTTTTTTGTTTTGTTTAATTGTGAGTTCTTATTTTATCATCAGATCAATTGTTTTTGGACACTTACTTTTCTGGTGTAAATTATGAAGGGATTTTGTCCATTCGGAGATTCTTGCAAATACTTGCACACAACTCCTACTCCTCAAGGTGAATTTACAAGTGTTGGATACTTCCGAAATTTAAAGAGATTGTGATCGAATTATAACAACCCTTGTGCGTAATTGATTTGAGGAAATAAATTGATGGGTTATTGTTAATGCCTTGTGTAATTTTTTTTGTCATTCAGCTTCAGGTTTCGTGGAAAATCAGCCGTCCCCTATTCTTTCCACATATCAGTTAGTTGGCAGAAGCGCTATGCAGGGTAATTATCTGTTGCTACTTGCTTAGTTCGAAAGACTTGTGATAACTTCTGCTAACCAAATTTAACTTCTTTTTTTTGTTTGGAGTCAAAGATGGAGTCGTTCCATGTTCTACTTCTTATGGACAAGTAAACCACAAACACAGGGTTGAATAGTTTGTGAATACTTAGTGTTTAGCGCGAAACTTGCACTGGGTTGCATTAGCTATTACATTATCCGGGAACTGTATTCTATGATCAGAAAGATTGTCTTGTAATTTCTTTCCTAGTTCCATTGGCCACTATGAGGTTCTACTTAGTTTTGTTTCTTCTTGTAATCACCAGGTGATGTGCTAAGAGATAGCATGGGAATGTCATGGGGTAATTTGCCACCATCATTAAGGCCTCCTCCAGAATGTGGATACCTGCCCCTTCCCTTTGTTGATTGGGGATAACTCCTATTTACAATTAGGCATCACAGTTTCCTTGTAGCGTGACTAGTGACTACTATATTTATCATTGTTATTTTGTTGCGTTAAGATGTGAGCGCTGCGAAGGAATGCCACTTTTGTGTATTCTCCACAATCGAAGTTGGTGCAGGATTTTATCCATCCCTTGTTACATTAGCTGGCACCTATGGCTATATATTCATCTATTACTTGTTTTTTCTGAAGTTCCATTTCGGAGCTATTAGAACAAAAAAGCTGCTTTTCTGGATCATCTGTTCTGTGTAATCCAATCATATAACAGGAGTGCATAACATTAACAATTAGGAGGCTTTTTAGAAAATTTGGAAATTTATGTTTGCTGACCAAGCCAAAAAATCATGTACAAGTCAAGAATATTCCTAATGCATCGTTTGAACGATTGGGTGCAATGCCTTGCAGCGTCGTCATATTATCTGGTCCCCTGGAGATGCTTCAATGTATATGCTTCCTCTTCATAATATTTATAGAATGTATAATTGTGATGATGAGTTGTGCTTGAACACTATAAAGTAGATGAAAGCAGGGTTGGTAAACCATGTTGGTGTGTTTTCTTTTCACCCCATAATGATTCAAGCCTCTTAGTGATGCCAATTTGTCCGATACATGGGATGTTTTCTAAACCTTAGGAAACTGCATTTTGTTGCACACTTCTTTGAATTGCAGTAAAAGCTTATGGAGCTCATTGCATTCATGACATAATGGAATGGACTGCTCCAGTATATATGGGTAGAAACTTGTCGGATATGACAACTACCAAACCTGTAGCTGACACCCAGGGGGAAGTCATATGGACACTGCGAATGTAGCTAGTGTCGACTTCTAGTATCCTATCCCAGGAATTGGATCGAATACTGGGAGCCAAACTCCAGCTGCTCTCTCTCTCGAAAATAAATCAGCTTGTTTATGCCAATTTGAGGAATGATATTATTACATATCGCCTTTACGAGTATAGCTAGCATGTATATGCAAATTGTGTGATGTTACAAAATTTTTCCTTGCATTCAATTTGGTAGTATGGATGAAGGGTTTTGAGTGGGCTTGAGAAGAAATTGGACAATATCTAAGTGAGTTCATATATACCAAGATATCAAATTTCAACACAAAATCTTAAGGTAATAGATTATGAGTCATATTTTTGTATATAACTTACTTAATCCATATGTCTCTTTTTAAAATGAGATTATTCTGCTTATGAATTTCTAACATCTCCCCCGACAAATGGATCCATCCATATTACACTAGCTCTCCCTCAACTCATTGCTTATGCGAAGCCATTTGAATCATTTCATAAATCACCCATTCATCTGATCCAATTCTATAAATAGACTATGAATCACCCATTCATGTCACGAAAATCTATGAATCTCTATTCATTCGACTTTGTCGACTTAGCTCTGACACTAATGAATGATTTTGAGGGGGCTTGTGGAGAAATTTGTCTGATCCAGGTGAGCCCACATATATATAAGACATCATATCTTATTCCAAAACTTTAGGGGAATGATTTATGAGTTACATCTTTGCATATAACTTATTTCATCCTTTTGCCTTTTTCCAATGTGAAATTATTCTCCTTGTGAATTTCTAACAATAGACAGCTCAAAATCCAATAATTATGTACCTTGTGAGCCTACCATATCTATATTACGCATTAGTCCATAATAATTTGTGTTCTTTGTAGTACCAAGATGACTTGCTTGCAATAAGAAGCTACATAAGTAGGAGGTCGACCATCTGGTCTTCTGGCCTTAATTGGTTTCATATTTGGATTTTACTACTACTGATGTCCATGAAAGAGCTAGTTTCATTGACCTTTGCAAATTCTAGAGGAGTTGGTATTTTTTGTATGCTTGAACCAAGAGTTCTCGTGACATAACTAACTGAACTTTCTCTTCTGTGGGAATGAGGGGCTGCTGGGAATGATGTGAAGTCATCTAGCTACTTACTGCTGTTGCATCCTGTGGGCCATAATATACTTTTCCCTTTGTTAAAATATTAAACATTAGTAACTTAGAATTTCATTAAAAAAAGGTTCAAGCTTTCAATGCTATATATAAGGAGAGATGTTAACTGCAAAAAATAATACTTTTTTATTATTTGAAGAAATGCAATGTAAAAGAACTATTAGATCTAGAACTGAGGGCTACATATCTAGTCAGGATACTGGTTCTTCAAAAAAGAAAATACTACAACTTTTCCTTTTCTTTTTTTCTTCCCCTTTTGGCGAAAGTGAGAATTTATTTGAAAAATAAAGAAAGTTATACAACACGTCCACCAAATTTGATTATTATACAAAGTTCAAATTAAGATGTACAGACCAGGGCCTCATTTGGTTAACTGCAGATTAGCTATTTTTTTTGGTTGATTGATTATATTTAACTGTTTGACAGGTCAAAATACTATGAAGTTGTTTAGTAATTGGCTAATCAGCTGAAAATGAAAAGGTTGCTATATACGAACGTTTTGTTCTATGAGTCAAAATTTAATATATGAAAATAAAATTATGCTCTTTTTATTGATATTTCGTTAAATGATAATGAGTAAGTTTTGTCAGTGTAATTTAATGGCTGTTGTACCTATGTAGGAGTGTATTGGCCCACAAAAGCCATAAGGCTAAATACTTGCATAAATCATCAACTAAACCCACGTTACTTGCATAAGTCTTCCTAATTCTCCTATCTTTCTAACCATGGTCACTTTATATCCTTTTTCCCTACCAGTCTATGTTGCCTAATTTTTTTGTTGAACTTGAGTCCTTTATGTGAGTGAAAAGTATTATTTTTTTAAAAAATACAATAAAACAATCATAAGTTGTGTTTACAATTCCTAACAGATATTCCAACTATAATTTTTCAGTCATAGCTTAGGAATAGAATGCTGACTTGAAGCGAAGATGAAAATAGAAAGAGCAATGTTAGAACATTGCTCATAATGAAATAAGATATTTTTTTTAAATCATACTCTTATAAGTCATTTTACACATAAACAACTAATACTAATCAGTTAATTTTACCAAACATTTTTAATAAATAACTGATTTCATCGGCTAGTTAAATCAGCTAATATAATCTGCTGTCAGCTAATAGTTAATGCAATCTGCTGATTGTCAAATAAGACCCAAATCATAGTAGAGTATAGCTGTTTTTCGTTTAAAAGTCTATCGTTAAATTGCATTAAATTGAAGGCAACTTTCGTCCTGCAGATCACGTCATCATTGCAAGCTCAATTTTTGCCCAACATTTAGGCCATTATTTATTTCACGGGCTAAACAAATTAAAGTTTACGCACAAAGGTGACTCTACTGCATTCAAACTTCTAATTAGTTGGATAATCTATGCTCTTTGAAAGGACAGAAATGCTAGATTCTTTCAAGGGACAATTCAAAATGCTCAAGGCTTCATTCATATAACCTAGCAGAGCATCAGGGAATTGCTGTTTGTATCCAATGTTCATACAACTATGAGTCATGATCTTGTTTCCTTATAGGATGTACCTTAGATAACTTGTAATGATTAGGATTGATTAATGACAATCCTGAAGCATAAGAAAGCTTGTAGAGTCTCTTGCTTCTGTTGTTTCCCTAGTATGCTACTCTTCTTGTACCAGGTTGGGATTCCTAAACCTGTTTCCTTTTTGCATTAACGCATTTTATTTCTGATAAAAAAAATCTTTCATCCCTGCAAGTTAGGACATTTAGTATCATAATGCTAATTTCCTCCACTCCTTACTACCTCTTATATAATATCAATTGCAGCCATCAACTGAAAGTATCCACGACATTTCAGAAATTAAAGACTAGCATTTTCGTAGGCTTTCTTCAACAGTACTATTCTGACAGTTCTAGCATTAATCAAAAACAGCCTCAGCAGTAATCAAGTTCCAAAAGTGAACGTAGAAAGGATCTTCTCTACAAAAAGAAAAGCCATCGTCTGATTTAAGGCTACATTCACAACTCTACTTACAGGAATTTTGTCAACTGCTGCTTCGTAATCAACAACACTCTACATCCACATCTTCACCAATTTTGTAAACTACTCCATAATCAATAACACTCTTCATTTTATTAATAAAGATCTTTCCATTCCTGGCTTCTCAAATTATACAAACAATACCTGATAAAGCCAATTTAATGAGTATCGTTTCTTGATATATTCCTTTTGTCAATCTAGATAACTAAGATATTTTGCCCTACCAACTTTGGTTGTGCTAAGGTTACTCACTTAACTGCAATAAGTGTTTCCACACCTCTTCTGTGAAATATTAGTTAGACATAAATGATTGTGAGACTTAATCAGATCTTGAAAAAAAAAACACACTTCACATTCACACTTACATGTTGAGTTCTCAACTTTTAGTGGATTGCTAATCATAGAATAAAGCTCTACTTTATTAATATTTAGGAATAACAAACAAGTATATTTTGATATCTCTCTAGGTCGAAAAGCTTCACATGTAGACTTTGTAAAACATTTGCCGAAAGAGTATTCTGTCTAGACTATCCTATAGGTTCTATCAGGAAAAAGAGAGTAGTTAAGCATATTTGCCTTTATTTCAAGAAGTTGAAAGGAATTAGCCTGAGACCAGCTTCATGCCCTATTATAGATATTAGCCATCCATTGTAGACAATAGGTGAATATCCTTTGAAAATACAAGTATTTCTAGTAAAGGATCTTTAAGTTTCAATCAAAGTTATTAATATCGCACGGTATTGATACCAGTGTCAGATTTAGTTCTGGTACGATACTAGTACTGGTCAATATCAGATACCGTTTTAGGTAATTTTTTAAATTTATAAAATAATCGCTAAAATTTTTAAAATTGTAAAATAGTACCTTAATATATTATACTGTATAATTTATAATTTTACATCAACCTGTCTCAAAAAATCATTATAATAGAAATTTGAAATTACAACAATCTATTTATTTTTATTAATATTACTTTTCACATATTTGACATATAAATATAAATGAAATTAAAAGAAGAGAAGAAATAAAAACCTAAAACTTCATTAATCAAATACCCGCTCAAATCACATTGACACAAATTCTCATTTGGTATAAAATTCTCATCAATAAGATGAGTCTCATTATTACTATCATTCAAATTCATTACACCAAACGACATATTAATACTTTTCCTTCCAAGATTATCTTCCAAGTCACTTTCATCTATCAAACTTGGTTCCTCAGAAACCCAATCCACTAAATGATTGATATGGACAAGGCAAATTAAATCGACATAACTACTTATTCTATTAAGAATCCTAGTAAACAAATAAAATTAATTTATTAAAAAGTTACAAGAAATCATATCTAACTTAATAATCATAATAATATATCTTTTTCGAAGCTTTAAATTGTATTGAACAAAGACCAAATTGTTCAATCTTTTATGCTCCAATCTATTTCTTAAATGTGCTTTAATTCCTTTTACACACACATATTGACTCAAAATTCGAATTGCAAACCTTTACAATTCTGGAATACTACTTTCGAATTGATCTCACCAAGTAACTGTAAGACAATAAAAGTAGCATTATAAGTAAATAAAAGTGATGATTAATTTTCAACAAGTAACAAAAAGAAAAAAAGACTAGATTAAGTTTGTCTCTTTGACGAATACCAATTGGCATCACAAAATCACTGAAAGCATCCTTATAAATCTTCATTTGTGAGCTTAAAGATTTTGTATCATCTGATGGGCAACGATTGTTGTAATAGTTAATAGCATTCCCCTATTAACTTCAGCTGTCTTTGTAAAACTTAGTCTGAAATAGACATTAGAATTAAAAAAAATGCCCTAGCTACTAACAACAGAGAGTAAAGTTTCTTTCCTCATCTTTTGTTGATGATTGCAAAATAAGGTATGTATAAAAAAGGTTTATTTTTCAAATTGGCCTTGATTGCTTCCTTCGCTCTCTACATGGCATCATAAAAATAACTCACTATTGCCTTCTCATCTTTATCAGCCAAACAAAGTACCCTCATTAAAGACTCATAAACTTTGATGAAAAATTAACATTGGGATCAAAATTCAATATCTTCAAGTATAATTCTAGAACCAATCCGGTATTAGACCTAGCATGTTGAGATGCAACCCATTTATCACTTGTAACATAACATTGAAGTGATAAGAAATTAGTTGCAAATCTTGTGATAGTAGGATAACACAAATTCATACCATTAGTGAAATCCTTTCATATTAAATTCAGGACCCATGCACAATTGTAGATGAACATGATTACCTTTTTTTTTTCTTTTTGCATAGTCTCATTTATAATAGGAAAATAACTAGCATGTTATATGTTTTTCAATAATAGGTCAATGTAATGTACAACACAAGGAGTCCAATAAAAAGAGTTAATACTTACTTTTCAATCTTCCAATTGCTTTATAAGTAGAATCATTTAAACCTCTATCTAAGAAGAAGAAGTAGAGAAGTGGTAGGAGGTAATTGAAGAAGATAAGTCAGAAACCTCTATTTTGGAAGAAGAGGAAGAGTGGACAGAGAAGGTTGAGAAAGAACTGGCAGAGGAACCAAGAAAAATACTGATGAGGTGTTAGTAGTGACCTTAAGTACGAAGGGTTCCCACTTTCTCGAAGACAAATTGTTCGAGTCAACTGACGATTCAGGGAGTTTTGTCATTCCCTTTTTCATTAACAAATTGTCATTAAAAAGTGCATTAATTCTTACAATTGGATTTACTCACTTAATTAATTATGTCCTTCTTATTATCTTGCAACAGGTACCTTACTTGTAGGCTACAAAACTCCCATGTGGAGAAACGGGTGGAAGCAAACCACTTATCATAGACCCAAGATGAGGTCAGCATGCAGGTTACGCCGAGCTAACGACGTTAAAGAAGCGCTGCATGAAAGGCAACTCATGAATTAGGATAGGTTTTATTTTAAATTTTATGCTATTTCTATTTTCATAGTTCGTTTTTAATTTTTAATTTTTTATTGTTATTGTTATTTTATTTTATTTTATCCCTTTCTCTTTATATTTTGCAAAGATGTTAGTATACTATTGGATAGATCAAAAATAAAAAAATTTCTTATTCAGGAAAGTATCAGCTTAACCTCTCACTTATTTTTAAATGCTTATATTTTGTACATTAGGGACAATATACAACTTTAAGTGCGAGGAAGGGGTTAATGAATTCTAATGATTTCTTTAAGCTTATTATAATCTTGATTATAAAATTTTATTAACTGATATTTTGAATTGGTTGAAATCTGACCATCAATAATATATTTTATGATTGAATATTGACTTGAATTAGTATGCAAAAGGATGATAGTTAGAATAAAATTACTTTTGTAAGTCATATTTTTTAATAATCATTGAAATATTCAAGTTTAATGATATCGCATATTATTTACAAACATAATACCCATCTTTTTCGTGAGCTTTTAAGCCTAAGAGCAAAGATTTCAAATTTTTTAAGTTCTTGTTATTCTTTCATATGTGCTATCATATATAGTAGAATGATTCTATAACTTGCTTTTATTATACATATTGAGACCATATTTATTAAATTAGAAACATTGACATGATGAAGGTGCTTAGATTCAACAATTTGTTTAAGCCTATTTCTTTGAAAATTACCACAACCTTAAATTTACCTTTAGGAATAACCAAATTGAGCTTTAGCTTTTTTCATTGATTAAACCCACATATTAATCTTTACCCTATTTTTCTTTGAAGACCTTTTCATTGTTTCAAACCTTGAAGGTTATTTACATTATTTACTTGTTAAGACTTGAAATTCTTGAAAGGTTCATTATTTCTTGAATTGTGGTATTAAATGTTTGGTTTAATTGTTAAAAAGCAAAAAAGAAAAGAGAGAAAAAAGAAGAAAAATATCATGAATAAGTTTATGGTACCAGTAGAGTTGCAATGAAGTGACCTATGTGTATTTGTAAATAAGTCTTGAAATATATTGTGTAGTAAATTTCCTTTAAATCAACCTTTTTATTATCCCAGTTATACCTTACCTAAGCCCCATTACAACCTTATAAGACCTTTTGATTTGTGATTCTAGTTTATTCATAAGTGGTGGAGATGTGATGTTATTGCAAGCATATGGTAAGAGTTTTACTATGTATTGATTGAGAGTTTTGATACTTTCCACCTAAACAGTTGAGTGCATTGAGTGACATCTTAGTGAGGGTGTAAAGATATATGCTTTTAATTTCAATAAGATTATTGATGTGATTATTATTAATATGGACTTAGGAAGTTAATTTTAGGATAATTTGATTCTAATTGTATGTTAATTTGATTCAATAGGATATGGTGATGTATAGTATGAATAGACAGATCGAAATTGATGATGGATTGATGTTGTAGTTTTATAATTTTGATTATGGTTTACTTGAAGATAAGCAAAAGTTTAAGTGTGGGGATATTTGATAAATGGATAATTGATCATATTTTTACCTCATATTTGATATCTTTTTGCATGATATTTTATACTTTTATTGTATGTTTGGTACTTAATTAGCTCCAAGTGTGTATACAGAGTATAATTGCCTTCACGGATTTAAATGAGAAGAATTTGGACAAAAATATAACATAAAATGAAGATTGGACACACAAAAGGGATGTACGACCATGCATTTGCTCGTGCATTTCTCCCAAGTCGTGCAAATTCATGATTTTTAGAGATTTTGGTTATGTACGGTCTGACGCACGGTCATGCATTAGCTTGTGCATTGGTCAAAACCCTAGAATTTAATATACAAGATGTTTTTCGGAGGCAAAAGGGGAAGCAGACAAAAGGAGGCGATTCCAGATGTGGAGATCATTCTCAAGGGCTGGTTTTGATCTAGAGACGTGGAAAAAAGAGGAATTCATCAAAAGATCCATTCGAATGCAAGATCAAACATCTACATCGTAAGAATATTTAATAGAAGACAATTAGGGAGATTTAGAATTATGAACCCAATGTTTTCAATTTGTTTTTCTTTCAATGTATGTTTGATTTCGTGTTCGATCATGTGTAACTAAACATGTTGTTAGTGTTCAGGTTAGATGAACCCTATGTTGATACTTTAATATGTTTTGGTTCTTTTATTAATACAATTATTTTGATTGATCTATTACGATTCGATTACATGTTAATATATGTTCTAATAGACCCAGGAATATTAGATCATAATCTAATTTCATACATAGTGATTGAGAAATCCTATTGATGAATAGATCTACCGTAATTAGAAGGATTTTATTGCAACCCTAGAGATAGGATGACATAAATCTTCCGGATTAGGGTTAAACCTAATAGAGGGATTCATAAATCGGCAAAGCAATCCTATAAACTTTAAACTGAGTAATTCGGTTGAAAACCTTATGATTAGTTATTAGTAGACTCAAGGTTAGCAATTAGCATACCATAGGAATCTTCACGGTCTAATAAATCAATAAAATAATTGAGTAATAAAAGATCAATCTTTTAAATGTTTAGAGGGATTCAAAACCTAGATATTAATTATTGATATCGGTAATTTTCTAAGTGAATTCTTAATTCTCTGTTCAATATCGTTGCCTATTTTATTTTACTTACTTTAGTTTTTTATTTTCTTTATTAAAATTAAATATCAATCCGTAGGCTAGAAAATAGGAAAAAGGTAAAAACTAGTAATCACTGTCTTCGTGGGATCAATCTATACTTGCCGGTACTAGCTACAACTATACTGTGCACTTGCGATTATTACAAGATTGACTAACTCACAAAAATTCAATCGCACAATCTTGCAAAATTCACACCTTTCTTGTCTCAGCAGTGGCTTGATCCATCGATATAAGCTTTCCAATATAACTTGCTAGGTGGCTCAGCCCACTTGTTATCCACTATTCCAAAGGGACTTTATGGATACATATCTATATAGGTATATTCTCTTGTTTGAGCTCTTCAAGCTTCAGACCTGGCCTCCATAACTTAAGAAGTAAAGGTTTATTAAGGACATTCCATGGACTAGCTTGTATGATCTTCTTAGCATCTTCAGGTGTAGCTTAAAAAAAACATCCTCATTATTGACAAATACATCTAATAATTTATATTGTTTCCAGTTGTGTAGAGTCCACTGGTTCATAACAGGGAATGCAACCCTTCTATCATTATCCATAAATCTTTGATAAATACTAAGGGCATGTTTTAATCCAAAAGGTAAAACATTCCATTGATAATGTTTTTGAGGTGGACAGGTAAATGCTGTTAATGGTTTAGTGTTTTCATGTAATCATAATTGCCAATATCCTGATTTTGCATCTAGTGTTGTAAACCAATGATGTCCTTTTATTTTGTTGTAGATATAATCTTTTCGAGGTAATTTATAAGCATCTCCTATTGTAGCTTTATTTTATTCTTTATAATTAATAACCATTCTTCTTTTGCCTCTTTTTTTGTTAGGAATGACTATTCACGTAAAAAACTGGTGCTGAATGTTCACTTTGACTTGGTGAGATTAATTGTTTTTGTAAAAGATCTAAACATTCAATGATAAATTCTTGAACATCTTGTTGAGCATAAGGGATATTATTTGCCATGTTAACTTCTTGATTAGGATCTTTTAATTTTATTTCATTTAATTGATTATTAATAGTATCCAATAATCCACTTTGAAAGAAAAGGTAAGTAGTTAGTGCTTCGACTTGGGGAAAGATGATAGCTTTTGGGCCATATTTTCCTCAAAATTGTAGATAATATTGGAAAATCTTTTGTTCTTCAGTCTAGGTTTAGAAAAAATCCCAGGATGGCATAATTCCATCTGTTGGAAATCTCTAATGGTGGAGAGACTATTCTCTAGTTTGCTACTTCACTTAGTGGGAAATAATTCAGCTTCATCTTAGGTTTTGGATCTCCAACAACCTGGACCTAATTCTTTCAAATTCTTGCATTTTGCTCAATGTTCAACAAAGAAGGATCAACAATGTCCTTGGTGATAGAATGTGTAGCAGGCTGAGAGGTGTTAGTGGTGAGAGTGTAAGGTTCCTAAGAGGAAAGCCTGGAGAGTTGTGCTCGTGGAGGGAAGGGCTTTCAAAGACCCATGAGGAACATCAAGCCCTTCTGAACAAGTTCTTGGATCTTACTCAATAGTACGAGATTATGCTCTCAGCCTTTAAGAACACTATTGGTACAACAGAAGTTGAATTTCTAGCAAATGGATAATAGGTATTCTACATGTACTTTGACAAGCTAATAAATGCACAAAGGAATAAGGAAACAGACAACAACCTTAAAAGGGGTTAGAGAAGAAGTGTGTAAGCAGATGTTGAGAAGGGGTTGGGTGGAATGCAGGAAGGTTACAGGAACTAAAGAAAGCCAAGCAAATGAGCAAGCAGCTAATAAAGGTGAGAAGGAGATGAAGAAAGATGGACATTGTTGAAAGGAATTGTGCATGAGCAGCAAGGTTCAAGCAACTCATGTGGAGAATGCAGCGAATGCAGAGAGAACATAGAAAAGAGAATTTATGGCATTTTCTTGAATGTTATTCATTCGTGTGAAAATTGCATTTGTATTATTCTTTCATTCTCTTAAAAAATTTACTTACGAGTCTCCTAAGTTTGCTTTGCACTTTTACAAATCATGATTCTTGCAAAATTTTAATGTATTACTGCTAAGTTAATATAGGTCCTGGCCTTCGATCTTTTCTTTCCCTGCTCTCCTTGATCTCTTATTTATATCAATGTTACTCTTATTTCTACCATCAATGTTTCTCTTATTTCTATCAATGCTAGATCTTCAAGCATTGGTTGTATAATATTCTCTTCAACTACATTTCAATGATCTTATTCCTCCAGGTAGGACTTCATTTTTACTGCACATAATTGGCTCCTCTGCTCTCCTTAATCTATTAATTTTTACTGCACATAATTGGCTCCCCTGCTCTACTTAATCTATTACTTCTACCAATGTTGGATCTTCAGGCACTGGTTGTATAAACTAATCCCAAAAATCAAATACTTTCATATAGGACTTCATTACTTTATTTTAACTAGTTATTCCAAGTTCTTCAAAATTAGATTCACCATTCGAACTTTCAAAATGTGACTTTAACAAACAAGTCAAATGCTGATCTTCTGCAGCAGAGAAAACGTTGCTTTCATTTCAAAATATTGAAGCCTAATTTAATCTATCAAGTATCAACCTTATCGCTAAAAGATTATGACCACCATCACTTCCCCCATCTCTGTATGTATGGATCGTGATTTGCTTTTGGCTGTCACCTAGTCAGATAGAGTGCTTTTCGACGACTGAAAGTCGAAGGACAATAGCTTATTCCACATAGGCTGTCCCCACTTCATGTAATATATTGTGTGATTGAATGTCGAAGGAAAAACTGAAACTAATAATGTGGACGCAAGACATTTAAATAAGCAATGGTTGTACTTGAATCCTTCTTAGTGTCTAAGCAATGGCTGTACTCTTCTTCATGGACACTTAAATAAGTACGTTACGGATTTTGTTGACATAAGCAAATTTGAACTTGTATAAGTGTATGTTACGGACTTTGTTGACATAAGCAAATTTGAACTTGTATATTTTCTTTTACGTTGTCCAATCAAACTTGAATCCTTAACGGGGCTGTCTTGGGATAGGTTAATGGGTGGATGTCTCAAACAACAGTCGTGCTTTTGATAATTCTGCATATGTTTATCTTCTCTCCACAAAATAAATAAAAACTCATAATAATTTAGCAAGTTCTAGCATCTGATATGCAGGCCCTGCATAAGTGAATCAAAACAAAACTCACCAAAGCAGAAAGCAAAAGTATAACTAGTTAATTCTATGAGGACTTTTTCAGTTTTCAGCTCTATTGAAATGCATATACATACAAGTATAACTAGTTAATACAAAACTAATATCTGCTTGCTTGCTTACCCTCCTGCAATTTGCAGGTGGCTCTTTTGGCTTTAGAAGCAAGTGGGCAAAGTATACCATCCATCCTTTTGCCTTTGCCTATCCAATCTCTATTCTCTAGTGGTATGTGCACATGCAAATTTTGGGTTGCTTTAGAATGCGAGCCTACTTGTCTTTTTGAGAAGGATAAAGAACTGCAGAAAAGTAATGGTTGATTCTTTCTTATGTGACTGATGACACATAACATTTCCAGCTCCATCCTTCAACACAAAGTAACATCTTTTCCTTATCATCTTCCCTTTTACATTTGTCCTATTTCTGCTTTTCTCTCTTCTCACCTTTTGTCTGCACCTCTCTTTCTCTTTTCATCAATTGTTCCCATCTCAGTTCTATATGCGGTCTTTTAAGTATCGTCCCTTAATGAATCTCGTTAAAATTCCAGTTGGGTTCTCTTCCTAAAAACCAGAGGACACCTTGTCACTAGTATGGCCCAAGTATCTACCAATTCCCTCCTCTTATTTTTGCTCTCTCTAGTCACTGTTTGCAGTTAAGTAGCTCTTACTATTACTTCCTGATTCTTTTCCTTGCAAAATCGAGAGAAAAGTGAGAAAGGAGGGATTTAAGGAGCATAAATCCATTGTCTATATGTTCTATTTCACAGAAAGAAACAAAAATACGGGAAATTGTATGTGATAAAAAAAGTTATGGCAAAAACTCAAGCTTCTTACATCAAATCATTTTGCTGCTATGTTTCAGGTACGATGGTGGGTTTCTCCTACGACGCTGGAGTTTCTGCAGCTTCATCACTTCCCAGCTCATTGCCATTCTTTAAGCTACTCAAGGACTTCCCATGTTATGATGGAGTTGTCATTGCAGATCACAGGGTTTTGAACATATTTCGCCACTCTAGTTTGTCAAAAGATCTTTATTTATTGGAAGATCAAGTTGGGAGTTTGATATATTCCGAGTCATCTGCCGTTTCTTGGCTGGTGTCTTATGTACCTTCTGTAAGGAGCATCATACTAACTGGCAACGATGTATCAAAACTTTTGTCCACATTGAAGTTAATCCATTCAGCCGTCACCCGTTTACATCTTGATAACAAAATTAAGGTCTCGGTACAATTCTCAACACCATTATTACAGAATTTGACTAAAGAAGAGGAAAATGATCTCCATAAAATTCTTGTGTTTCTCAAGAGCAATGGGTCCTTTGTTGTTGTAGAAGCCAGCATTAATAGTGATATTGATCTCCTTCAATCCATGATCCAAAAAGTAATTGCTTTCAGTGAGGTTCCCGCTGTTATCATCATCAAGAGACCCAATGTTCCAGGTACAGAAGTAGCAGATAATTTTGCTGACAATGTTTTGGAAGCTTTGCGGAATTCTCAGTTTTCAGGTGAGATGGCTGGATTATATGCACAGGTATCACTTGCAAATGAACTTAAGATGCAACCTCTAGAAATATCTCCTTTTTCCCATAGACAACTCCTCAACAAGTTGACTACATTACATGATGCGATCGACCCACCTACAGTTTTTCCGACAACTCCTGCATCAACATCACCTGTAACTCCCACCCCGACTGTAGTGACTGTACCTGCCACCAACCCTGTAACGATAACTCCCACCAATCCAGTAACTACACCTGTACCAATCCCCTCTGCGAATCCTATTATTAATCCACCCGCACCAATCACCAATCCAATCACTTCACCAGCACCTGTGACAATTCCAGGAGCACAGCCAATAACGAATCCTGTCACTACATACCCTGCTCCGACGGGGAATGTTCCCATCACAACTCCAGCAGTTCCAGGACAGAGCTGGTGTGTGGCAAGGAGGGCTCCATATCCTCATTCTCTTCTGATTCATCTTCTACAACATTCATACCCTTTCCAGT
>JAOQMM010000006.1:12546393-12559514 GCA_027563515.1 Erythroxylum platyclados
AACTGAATGCATTCAACAATTTAGCGTTATTCTAAATCACAATTTAAGCATGTATTTGTGTATATTAAGCATGTATATGCCATGCAATTCACAAATATGCACATGAAATGCCTCTCCGAAAAGTGGATTCCTATGCATAGGAATTGGGTCACTACATCCTGAGATAGAAAGAATTGTGCATAGGAATCGCCGTAGGACTGACCTTAGGGAGTTTGAACTTGGTCATCGAATAGAGGACTTGCAAGGTCACGTGAACACCTAAAGATCATGCAATATGATGGACTAACCTTGAACAAGGTTCGACTATACTAGGCCATACTTAACTGGTGTTGAATCTAGCATTGTGGGACAGACTGTGGAAGCTAACAATTACCAGATCAAGCCGAGTATCATCCATATGTAATGTTTTCTTTAATGCTTATGATGTGTGGACTTTATACCTTGCTTACATTGAGAAATGGAGTTAGGAAATCAGTTTGGAAGTACTATGAGAGTAGGCAGTCTTGAGAACACTTCACATTTAGAGAGATATCTTGGATATTTTGATTGTTGTCCAATAGGTTACTTCATATCTACTTAATGGTTAAGTTAAGTGTGTAGGTTAAGAGATCACATGCTAAACTTTAATCGTTATTTCAACCTTAATTGGTTCGATTATTAAGAGGAGAAAGGGACAATACATTAGAATGCTTAGGGGCAAGCATGATTACATTACCAAAGTGAGGGATTACATAGTATGGAGAGAATGACGATAACCTTTATAATTTGATTCTCTAAACCAAAATTGTCTTCTTATTTTTGTGACATTTTGAAGTGTATTTGCAAGGTAGAAAGTCTAGCCAAATTGTCTACCTTGCTTATAACTAGTTGCTAGTTTTTTTTTTCTTCTTTCTTTCAGCTGCTGATTGGCATATTCACATGACCCATGACTAAGGATGCCAAACACAACTCGAGCCAAGGAGAGCAAAACTTGGCAACATATCAGGTATAAGCAGTCCTCAACAACATCTCAGGTATATCGGTCTTACTATCTCTTTTTATATACTTTGTTTTCTAAACCTGCATCATTTTTATTTTATTTTATTTTTCAATTTTCATTTCACATTTGCATGTGGGTCTATCGGAAACAGCCTCTCTACTATGTAGGGGTAAGGCTGCGTACTATCAGACCTCCCCAAACCCCGCATTGGTGCGAGATTCAATTGGGTGCGATGATGATGATGATGATAACTTGTGGTGGTTATTGTTTTAATCTTTGATCTGAATCTGGAGATTAGTTGAAATATTTGTGTTATGTTGCACAACAAGAGTTGGTACCATAATAGACCTATAAACATTAGATTAATAGACAATTGAAGAGAGATCTTAATCATTTGTTAGTTATCGATAAGATTGCTTCAAATCTAATTGGATAATTAGGACAATTTTTGAGAGATCGAGAGATCATAATTCAATTATTATCTATTTTAATTGGGTACTTGATTAAATCTTGAGAGAGGATAATTATAATTATTGGATATTTAGGGTCAAGTATTATTAAATCAAGAAGGTGAGGTGAAATCAAAATAAGGATAGAAGTAATTTCTAAGTTGTTATCGTTAGTTAATCTCAAGTTCACTAATGTTTTGTTAATTGTTTAATTATCAATTTTCTCTAGATTAGTTTATCTTCTAGCTACACTTATTATATTGCTTACCTTAAACAAAGTATTACAAAAATTGTTAGGTGTCTAATAACATTCCTCATAGGATCGATACTATTTCTACTATAAAGATATAAACTGTATACTTGTGGTATAGATATATTTTTTAAAAAATCAAACAAACAAGTTTTTGGTGTTGTTAGTAGGTGTTGAAGTTTTAAATGAAAAAACTTTATTTACTACAAGTATACAAATAATATATTATAGCATAACAAGTATTGTTCCATGAGGATTGGAGCAGTCACCCAACAATTATTGTAATCTTTGTTTAAGGTAAACAATAATATAATTTGCTAAAAGTTAAACTAAAATAAAGAGTTGATAACTAAACAATGAAATAAGCAACAGTGAATTTAGTTGATTTAATCCTACTTGAACCTAGATATCAAATGATTACGATTACCCTCTCTTGAGATCTAATAAAATAATCCTATTTAAAATAGATAGAAATTGAATTGCGATCTCTCGATCTGTCAAAACTCTTCCTAACTATGCAATTAGATTTGAAGCAATCTTATGGGTAACTAATAAATAATTAAGATATCTCGTCAATTGCCTATTAATTTGATGTTTATAGGTCTACTGAGGTACTAGCTCTCTCCTTGTAAAATAACATAAGTGATCCAATCTAATATCTAGATTAAAATTGAATATAAAGTAATACACATCACAAGCATATTTTATTAAATCAAGAAAGTAAAGTTTAACAAATAAATCAAGATTAATTCCTAAAATGAATTTAGCAATCCATAGATGTAACTATTTATGCCAATTGAATCATCATTAATATTCAATAACAATAAGAAGGAATAAAGAAAAAAGTAGATAATTAAATATGGATGCCTTCTTTTTATTGTCTTGAGTTGAAAATTACAACTTTTGTTCTTCAAATTTTGTTCTTTTTGATCTCCTCTTTATATGTTTTCCAACGTCAATTGATGTTTTTCTTTTGCTCTATATATTTTTTTAGCCTTCTAGGGTTTTTCCATGTGTTTTTTTTTAAATATCCCTAAATTGTCAAAAGTATTAAAAACCTGTGACCTGGGAAAGCTCCTTGCACTGTCGTGCATCCCATGTATGTTTGTGTCCCCTTGCTCCCACTCTGTATCACGATCGTGCATTGGATGGATGATCATGCCAGAGAGCCACCAACCTACTGCTACTTCATACACGATCATGTCAGACATTAGTTTCTAGCATTTTCTTCATCTTTCATTTAAATTTTCTTATTTTCACTCATCACTAAGCACATCAAACAACCTTTGAAACATATTACTAAGATCAAGTTATTGTCGTAAACAACAATCAATCAAACAAAACACTAACAAGAACATAAACCTAAGTCTTAAACACATGGCTATCATCTAAGAAAACACTAAAAACACACTCTAACTCCTAAAAAACACACTATAATTTACACCTATCAACTTCTCATACTTAAATCTTTGCTTTTCCCTAAGAAAAACTAAAACCACAAAACAAACAAACAAAAAACATATAAACACAAATCCATTCAACAATGCAATAATGGTATAATGACATTATTTCATGAAATTAACTTATCCATAAACATCAATCACTTAAAAAGTTCTAACACTCTAAATTATTCCGTTCATATTCAAGTTCTTTGATTTAAATACACGTATTAAGTAAAATATTGACGCCTATTCATACATCTATGACACTTGTAAGCATGCACTCATTCTTATATACCAATTAAAGAGATAGGCCATCACTAAATACCCAATCTTGAAATTGTTTTGACATTTAACAAGAAGATCAGTAGGTTCACTTTTATTGACAACATTATAGTTTTAGATTTTATTTAATGATAACCTAGTCTTTTCACATAAAGGCAACTACCTTGTTATGAATATCCCCCAGTTACTCAACTAGGTTATGTTTTATCAAGCTTGGTTGGTATGCTATTCTAGGCTTTAGATGTAAAAACAAACATTTTGTCCTGAATGTCCTTAGTTAGTCAACTTTATCACAACTAACAACTGGCTACCAGCTTTATTCTTAACCCATTTTTTAAAATGGGCCATCAAAATAGGAAATTTATTTAACCCATTTATTTAACACGTTTTTTTACCTACATCATTTTTCTTAGTTAATCACTCCCATGAAAGGCTGCTAATGATGTCTACTAATTTAAATGTTATAAGTGCATCAAAAAAAGTGTCATAAAATGAAAGAATAAGTACAATATTCTAACAACATGCATATTCACCTCAAAACACTTTAAACACAAATTTCATTAGCTAATGTGTCTTCACAAATTAAATGATCATGTTTGTAGATTAGCTAATTCCTTTCGATTTCATGTCATTGACACATTGACACAATGCAAACATCATATAAAAAATATTTACACATTGCTAACATAATCAAAAACTAACACAATAAAAATGTAAATTAACACATAAATGATATGAAATTGCATATATATGTCCCCATACTTGAATAATACATTGTCCTTAATTTGGAAAAAAAAAACTCAAACATAAGCAAACACAAACTAGTAGAGTAATAAAAATTAAAAGAAATAGAAATTTTTTTTAGTAATTTCTTGGTTTTGTTTTCTAATGATATTATCTTAGTGAATAAGATAAAAGATAGTGTCAATGTTAAGCTAGCATGATGGAGGGATACGTTAGAGTTGAAGGGCTTTAAAATTGAGAAAGACTAAGATTGAGTACTTAGAGTGTAACTTTTTAGGTCATAAGGTGGCTTTTGAAGCGGAGGTAAAGATTGGTTCAGAAGTTATACCACCAAAAGAGTGTTTTAAGTACCTAGGGTCTATCATCTAAAGCAATAGAGAGATTAATGAAGATATAGTTCATCGTATCAGATCAAGGTGGCTTAAATGGAGAAGTGCATAAGATGTTTTATATGACAAAAAGATATCACTCAAGCTAAAAGTTAGATTCTATCATTTAGCGATTAGGTTGCTCATGCTATATGGAACAGAATGTTGGCCTATCAAACAAGTGCATAGTTATAAGCTAATAGTGGCGGAGATAGCAATGCACCATTGGATGTGTAACTATACTAAAAGAGATAAGGTCAATAATGTATTTGTAAGAGATAAATTAAAGGTGGCTAGTATTAATGAAAAATTAAGAAAGGTGAGGCTTAGGTAACTCAGGCATGTTAAAAGAAGACATCTTGATGCTTTAGTGATAAGATGCAAGCAAATAGTACTCAAAGACTGTAAGAGAAAAAAATGAAGGCCTAAGAAGAACTGAGGGGAAGTGATCAAGAATGATATGACTCTGTTAGAACTTACCAAGAACATGGTCCGTAATAGAAAACTTTGGCATACTATAATATAGATAAAGGATCCTAGTTAAAGAGGCCATTCTTTTTCTCTTAAATCTTTTAAACATTTTTCTTCGAGTCTTTCGTTTTATAGTTAGCCTTAATATTTTGAATATGTAATACTTCTCTCCTAGTTATTTAGCCCTTCCAGTTATTTAGCCTAAACAGTTTCTTACTTAACCTAATTAATTTCTTGTAATGGCTGGTTTGATTTATTCTTGTATTTGTCTTTTTCTAATTTGTATTTTTTTTACTTATTTTATCTTTTATTGTTAATTTTTACCATGTACTATATGTACTTTATTATGTATTATATATTTTTATTTATGTCTATTTATTTATATTTTGTATTACATATTGATCTATCGAAAATAACTTTTTTATTAGGAAAGAGTAAGGCTGTATATTATTAGGCCTTTCTAACTTTGACATTTCAGCTACTCGGAGGTGGTGTTGTTGCGGAGGCAGCGGTGACAATGACCAGCGAGATGATGGAGGCGAAAAGAGACATAAGAAAAAGTGCAACATTAAGCAAACATCGCAGCAAATAGCATCTCTAAACGAAGGATAATAAAGTAATTCACAATTAACAATCAAATCTTATTTGCCGGTGAAATGCAGGTCTATTTTAACAATTCAGTAAAAATGTCAAAAGTTGGAAAACCAAATTAGCTTTTTTTCCATTTTTTTGGGCAATTTTTCGGCAGGAAGTGTCACTTAAATCTTAGTCATCGGATCAGTTTCCTCTCTTCATTTCTCAGGTTAGCCGCAACAATTTGGACGCATTTCTTTGTTGCTCTTCTTTGACATGATTTGTGAAAGCCTCTACCTTCTCCTACAAATTGTTCCTGTTCCTCTGTGCCATGTTATCTCCTTTTGCGTTTTCGAGGAGAATTACCAGATGGGTAACTCTTAAAGCGTCCGTTTGTTCTATTTCTTGTAAAGGTAACATCGAAATTATCCCACAAATCGATCAATGCTTGCCAAATACTGCTGATTTTGAATCCAAGATTCAATTTTTAAAACACAATCCATATCCGGATAGCTTGATCAAGGTTTTGCAGAGTACCACAGATGTAAACTCTGCTGTTAATATATTCAAATGGGCTTCAATCCATAAACACTTTGACCACACTGCTGATACGTATTACTGCATGATTACGAAGCTGGGTATGGCTGGAAAGGTCAAGGAAATTGGTGATTTTTGTGAAAATATGGTGAAAGATGGGTGTGCGGGAGTAGAAAAAACTTTCCTTTTGTTGATATATTCATTTGTTAGACATGGTAGGATGAATGAAGCTACGCAGATTCTTGTTAATAAGGTTAAGGCTGGTTACAGGCCTTCTGTTGATGTATTCAACTTTCTATTGGGTGCTCTTCAGGACGGTAGGAGAGGTTTTGAAGAAATGTTGTTTGTTTACAAAGAGATGGTAAAAGCTGGAGTGGCACCTGGAGTTGATACTATGAATTATTTGTTGGGGATTTTGTTTCAGACTGAAAGGGTTGATACCGCGTTGGATCAGTACATGAGAATGAACAAGAAAGGGTGTAACCCAAATAGCAAGACTTTTGAGATAGTTATTCAAGGACTTATTTCTAACAGTCGAGTGGATGAAGCTGTTGCCATTTTGCAGGAGATGTTAGACCTTGGGTGTCAACCAGATTTGAGTTTTTATTCGTCTATCATACCTATGTTTTGTAGGGAACATAAAATTGAAGATGGGATTCGGTTGTTTAGGATGATGAGAACTTCTGATTTGGTTCCAGATTCATTAGTTTATGGAGCTTTGTTACAGTGTTTGTGCAATAACCATTGTTTGGAAAGTTCTGTGGCCCTTTTTGAAGAGATGATCGAAAATGGTTTGACACCTCCAGACACTGTTTTCGTGGATCTTGTAAATGTGTTTTGTGAGAGAGGAAAGGTAACTGATGCAATCAAATTTTTGGAAGACAATGATGTCCTGCTCACTTCTCCATATAATGCATTGCTTATACATTGTTGCAATGCTGATAATTTTCATATTGCCAAATATCTGCATGAGAAAATGATGGAAAGGAATTTAAACAATTCCCATTCATGGAATATTCTTATCAGATGGCTTTGTGAGAAAGCGGATATCAGGCATGCATATGAACTTCTGGGTAGAATGATTATATCTTCATCGATTCCAGACTCTGCCACATACTCAGCATTAGTCCTTGGTAACTGTAGACTGATCAAACAAAGAGATGTCCTAAAACTATTTCTTCATCTTCGTGCCAAATGTTGGGACATAGGTTATCTTTCTTACTCCGAGATGATCAAAGCCTTTTGTAGAACACAAAAGTTTTCAGAATCTATTGATGTGTTTAAATACATGTCAGAGAACAGATACTCACTACATCATTCCTTATTTAATATGCTGATCAAGGGCATTTGTGACTCTGGAATGGTCGATGAAGCAGTCACTTTACAATTGTTGGCTTATAATTCTGGTACTTATTGTGCTAATGAGACTTATAATTATATTATGGTTAGTCTAGCCACATCTAAGAGTGGAAAAGATCTATTAGCATTCCTGTCACGGATGCTGGTTGAGGGTTCCACTCCTGATGGCGAAGCATATTGCACTCTGATACAAAGTATGGTCGCCCAGAACCGAGTAAAGGATTCTTCTTGGTTTTTCAATAGGATGGTTAATGAGGGTTTAATTCCCGATTCAGATACATTATATAAAATTCTTCTATATTTGGGTAATGAATACCAATTATCTTTGATTTCAGCCGCTGTTCACAAACTTGCTTCTCATTGTGAAATTTTAGATTCAGGCATGTATAACATACTAGTTAAAGGTCTGTGGAAAGAGGACAATAAAGCTGAGGCATGTCAACTATTGGATTTAATGTTGGATAGGGGTTGGATGCCTGATGCTACAACGCATAAATCGTTGATTGGTTTGGTAGATACGAAGGAAATGGATGAGGAAACTTTGACCATCAGAGATAATATTGGTGACATTCTTACGGAAGGTTTGGGGGAGGGTTGAGTGTAAGTTGTATGAGGAGATAAATTTTTTAGATTGTATATGCCAAAAAAGTCAGTGTAGAAGATAGAACCTGGACAATTTTCATCTCTATGCTTCAGTGTTCAAATAAGAAGATTGAGGCTTGATGTCTGTGATCTTAACATCCCTCTTTGCATGATCTTTAATTTAAGATAGGGTTGGGAGTAAGCTATGATTTAGATTCTCACAGCACACCATAACTCGAACGACTTAAAACGCCTTTTGTAATGTATTGGCAAATCGTTTACCTACTGCTCTCTCGCAATGGGATGGGACCATAGGTTAATTTTAGTTCGATAAAGATACTTCCATGGCAAAACTATCTTATATCAATCACTTTCTGGCACCAAGGTTGAAATTGATTTGCGAGTACTGCAAAGCAGCTTTTGTTTTTGAACTGAAAGTACACTGTGCTCGCCTTCCTCATCTTATACGGAAACAATCGCAACGTAAGAGCAAATGTTTCCGGTACTGGTAAAGTGGGCATTTGATGAAGGACCAAAGTCTTCAAAAGTCTTGAACAATTGAATTCAAGTTATTTCCTCATCATTACCACTATCATTTATTTATTGATAAAAGCATTTTAGGTATTCAACTGAGGACTGCCTCAGAAGATACTAACCTGTATTCTCAAGATATCCATATAGGCGATGGGTTGTTCATCCTTATTTTAATATGCATCACTTGGACTTAATGGAAACACAAGGGTCCGGTACAAGAACCCAATTACAAGTATCTAGAACCATCGACATCTAAGGATAATTCACCTATATATGAACATGAAGATGTGCACAGATGACCATGTCAATGGTGAACGAGAAAATGAGGCCTCTATTTATGTAAATGCACAAGTCCTCGAGTGTTCAGAGAGTTTAAATAGATGATGAAACTCCGGAAAAGGAATGAGCTTCAGTACCTTAAAAAACGTGTTGAAACTGGATTACCCATGAAAAGCGAGTACTCACAGCTCCTAACACCTTTACAAATGCACTCCTGACACCCTACAATGGCCCTTTGCAAGTCGACTTGTTATGTCCAAGACCCTTGCATCTACTGCATTGAAGCTGACGTTTGACAACATCTTGTGCTCCATATTTCTTTGAGGTAGGTCGGCCTGGAGGACGACGAGTAGGTGGCGGGCTTACATTTACTACAACCTCTGAAGAATCATTCTGGACTTGTCTTTCTACAATGGGTAAAGAGTGAACCGACTGTGAATAAGTTAATCTGTAGCTCTCACTTGTGAAATATCTAGAGCAAAATTCGTAGGGACTCCTCCCAATACACCCAATGACAGCAATAGCATGACAGCAAGGTAGACCAGTAAGCTGCCACCCTTTGCAGCTACAATCCCAACGGTCAACATCAACTACTTCAAGAGATTCACCACGAACCTCAAATGTGCTACCAGCTGACAGTAGCACATGGAGGGAAGGGACCTTTAGAGTCTCCTTTTCTAGTTTTTCCTCCATGGATGGAGTTAATCTTGTCATCCACTGATTAGAATCTGTCCTCCGTGAATATATCAACTCCATAATCTTACCCCGAATCACGTCAACCATCTGGGTAATTGGTAACTCATGAGCCTCAGATGCCCAACTATAGAATAGCTCCCCAAAATTGGATGTCATATGGTTATATCTCGCACCCTCGAAAATTGAATTTGCCCAGTTTTGTGGCTCACTTTGTACGATCCAATTGTACGCTTCCAGCGAAATACCTTTGATGCTCTCAATGCACCGATGAAAGATTTCAGGGCCGGGAGCATAAGCAGCAGCATAGAACTTTTCAACAATAAGTGGCTTCACCTCATGAGAAAACTGCCCCTTCAAATCCTGAATAAGTTGTTCAGACAAGTAGCGTAGACAGTAGGCATGGTACGAACCCTTAAAAATCTCAGAAATTGACTCTTTCAGACCCTTTTGTCTATCTGCTACAAATGTTAACGGACATGATGTGGACAAAGCAGTTTTCAATTGAATCAAAAACCAGTGCCAGTTATCATCAGTTTCTGCATCCACTACGGCAAAAGCAACAGGAAATGCACCATTATCTCCATCAGGAGCTGTTGCAGCTAGTAATGTGCCTTGATATTTTGATTTCAAAGTTATGCCATCAAGGAAAAGGAGAGGCCTGCAACCTTGAGTAAAACCGTATAATGATGCATGGAACATGACGAATAATCGCTGAAAAGTTGAGTCTTGCTTTGTGGTGAAAGTAGCAAGGCTTCCCGGATTTGTTTCCATTATCTTCTCACAGAAATGGGGCAGTTGATTATATGCGTCCTTGTATGAACCCTGAAGTTGTTCTTTTGCAATTTCCTTTCCCCGCCAAGCTTGAAAGTAATTAAGTTGGATCCCATACTCCTGTTTAATATCATTTACAATATCCTTGGGTTTGTAATTTGGAAATACCTTCAACTTTTCCTTGATAATACTGGCCACCCAGCTCCGAGTTGCCTGATGGCCTGTTGTCACCACTGATCCCTCGCATGTATGTGTTGAATTCATCTTCTTAATGCAAATTAGTTGTGTGGTAGACAACCTTGATGCATGAATCCTCCATGGACAACCTTCTGCTTTACATTTAACAGTCACCCGGTGACTGTCATTTTTCTTATACCTAAAAGCAAACTGATGTGCAATCGCATATCTACGCAGTGATTCACGAAATTCATGAACACTACTGAACCTTTGACCAACCCCAGTAATTGTATTCTGCCACTGCTGTGCACCTTGGGCATTCTTTTCATCACTGGAATCAACAAGAGGACGAAAGGGTGAGATTTCAGATGCTAGATTAAGCTGTGCATCCACAATATGAAGATCAACATGGTTTGTATTGACTACAATGTCAATAGGTCCAGCAATTGGTAAGCTGGAATTGACAGTATTGTCTACACTGTCTTCTACAACTCCAAGAGGCGCATCAATTGGGGCCACTGCTTCAGACAGTGTTGTTCTGCTAGATCTACAAAATGAATTGCAGAAGTTAGATCAATAGATTCAAAAACGATAAAATGTTTTTAGCACAGACATCAAGACGACTACCTACTGCCGGGCAAGTTTGAAACATCGGGAAGAACAGCATCCTCCACTATTACATATATGTCTGTCATAATAGAGTCCCCATGAAATTTTATCATCCGTTTTAGGTCCTTGTCATTTGAGATAGTAATCAGAGTCTTGTTGTTTCCTGGGAGAAAGTACTTAAGGCATATGGCATTGATGCCACAGTTAAACATTTCAGCAATTTCCATCTTGAAGTCATTGAACTTCATGTCATCATCAATGTCTATGGCGTGAGCATCACCACCTCTATATGACAGGGAGCCACCATTATCAATATGAAATTCACCACCTGACTGACAAATTGCTATCAGTTTTGGCCTTGCCATACTCTACCAACAATAAAAAACAAATAAATAAGTACTTGTCAGTCATCCCGAATAATTAAACAAGGTAACGAGTTTTCAAATGGTAAAAAAGTTGTGAATAACACATCAACATACATCAGGAATCCAAAACCTCATCATTTCAAAGTTTAGAGGTCTATCAGAAAGAACCTAAAAAACCAATCTATATATTGTTGCTCATCACACACACACAACAACACAAATACACAATTGCATAGTCCCTGGCACAAGTACTTGATTTCAGTATTCTGACAGATCCAGCAGTAGTAAAAGGACTGCAAACAGGTCCTCAACCTTTACAGATTAAAGTTCCAAGACCAAGAAAGGAATTCTGACAATGCTAACCAAACCCAAAAAGTGGATAGCCATTGATAACAGGTCCTCGAGCTTTACACATTAAGCTTCCAGGATCAAGATAAGCATTTTGGCATTTAAAACTTAAAAAACGATTATAATGCCACATTAATTGACCATATCATTCAATTCTATTTGTATCCAACAAAATAAATATGGTGTTTTTACGAGTTTTCATGCTCCAGAATAAGAAAATGAAAAAAAAATATAACAAATGAATAAGTTATTGAATTATCAGCCACTGGGAAAAAGCTCCAGACATATTTGCCCATAAAGCTACAGCAAATCAGGAATAAACATGCGATTAAAAAAAAAACCTTTTTATCCAGAATCGATCAAATGAATGCTTCATCAATAAACCAGAAAGAAGAATATTATAAATTACAAGAACGAAGCCAAACTTAAGAATTACCATCTCCCTCCGGCTGTATCTTTGAACCCTTTATTCGGAAAAGCAATAAGAGCCACCAAAGAAAGAGAGGGTAGATGGGTTTAGATACGTACCTATCAATTTGTACCAGTGTAACATGGAATGTGGGATTGAGAAATAAATTTTCAAAATTTGTGCAACAAAATGAAAGCAGCAGAATCAGTTAGCAGCTGCATACACTGCCAATATCTTCTGGGTTAATAATTGTGAGCATATAGAAGTAAAATAGGAGTAGAAATGAATCGAAAGGTTGAATACCTAACCCTAAATTTGTCAAATAAGCCTCACAACCATAGTTATCAGATGCAGTCACAGAGACAGGGAGACGCAGGGTTTTGGTGAAATTTGTTGGTTTCTCTATTTTATCTTATTTTAAATTAAAAATATTATATATAGCTTACGTTGCTTAAGTGAATAAGTTATACATTTTATTGTTCGATAAATTACACAAAAAATCATATACTTATCTCAATTTTATAATCTTAATTGGCGGTTGGTTAAGATAGGGGAATGGGAATGAATATAGTGAGGAATAAGAATGGATATAATCATTATAATGTTGATGGTTGGTTAAGAGGAGGGAATGATTATCATTAGCATAGATAGTGGTTGGTTTGTTAAAAATATTGACACATAAAAATTTATTATTAATTATATTTTAATTAATGAATTAATTATATTTTAATTAATTACATTATAATTAACTAATTAATTATATTTTAATTAAAATTATTTAATTATATTTTAATTAATCATTCTAGTTCTCCTAATAATCATATTTTAATTAACTAATTAATTATAATTTAATTAATCATTTGATTATATTTTAATTAACCAATTAATTATATTTTA
>JAOQMM010000006.1:12571181-12605988 GCA_027563515.1 Erythroxylum platyclados
CTACAAATTTAAAGCTCTAATCGGACATGATCAAATACTTCTTTTATCAATTCCCCTCATGTCACGCTTATAATCCAAGCAAACCTATCAAAATTTCCTATACATATTTCACGTCTTAGTATTTATGTATATACCGAAACGAACAAATTACCCATTTACCCATGTCTCTTACTATACTTAGATGCATTTAATTCATTATTTCACTTCTTAATATACCCTAAACATGCTATAATTCTTCCAGGGTATATATTGGGGTGTTACAAATATATTCCTAAATATTAATCTCCTCGGATATCAATGTCCGAAATTATCATAATCATATCGATAATAGTTCAATATCTGAAGGCTAATTAAAACAATTCAATCATGAACACATATATAAATGAGTTTTCACATCTAGCTCTACTCACAGTACCCTTCAGATAAGCTATTGCCTTGACGACTTGGCAATGTCTGGATGCTGACAATCAATTGTTGCTTCTATATCATGCAACACACACATATGTACACATTACTAACTTGTTTAATCAAATAAATACTCAATTATACATATGAATATGTGTTATGTTTAATGTATGCTCAATTGATTTTCTTTTATGAATAAGCTGTCTTCTTTTAATCATAACTCTCTCTAAAAAAAATCCAAATACTATGATTTTTGTGCCCCCTTGAAACTAAACCTCCATTAGTCTTAATGTATCCAAAAATTACATAAACAACATCTCCCTTTAGAATACAATCCCAATCCAAATTCTGTTCTATTTTCTGGTAAGAAATAGACTGGCAACCAATGCTCAAAAAATAATAAATCATTATTAAGACATCTTTTAGCCAAACAATTTCATAGAGCATTAATGAGACATCAATAATCATTTTTCATGTTTTATACTTTGACTAATTCGAGCTCTAAAGCCCTCAAAAATTAGGAAATAATACAAGGTTTCTACACAGGGGTCTGTCACGGGCCATGTTAGGAAAACAGACATAACTTAGGCTCTAGTCACTATTTTAGCATGCCACTTTCACCGAGATCAAGATAATACCTATATCTACACTTTCATTCTTTGATTTTCTTCAAATTCATGCTTCAATGATAAGTAAAATTGATCAAATAGGAAGATGAAATTGAAGCTTAAATTTCAACCTATAGTTTAAATCTTCCTAATTGATGAACACTTCAATAGCATCTATCTTTAGCATGAATTCACCTTGATTTATACTTCAAACCTCAACCTAAATCATCCATTTTATAGCCTCTAACCCAGAATTTCACACATCAAGAAATAAGGCATATTCTTTCATCAAATTTCCATCACAATCTATCATCAACTCTATATGCATCTCATCTCAATTCAATCATCATGAATGTCTGTTATTTCATGCCATAAATATCATAATTTACTTACATTTTTAACCCTAATTCCAACTCAATCAACAAGCTATCTTAGCCCTTCAAGCTTGCAAGCATACTCCAAAGCAAGATGGAATAGAAAGAGCTTCAATCAAAGATGAAGGCTGTAGAAATTTTTGGCAAAAACTCAAAATTATGTGGAGAGATGTAGGTGTCGATGGTGTGGAGGAGAAGAGAGCATCAAGTAGCAAGAACAAAAGAAAAAGTTGTCTTTCAAGTGGAAGAAAACGTGGGTGTTAATGTGTGATGAAGGTTTAGCCCATGTCATGTCATGCCATGTGTCAAATAAAGAGACATGCTACATGTCTACTTCTCATGCTACCAATTGTCATATAATAACTAGGCCAATTGTCACCCAAACATTAGGCCATTTGTCACCCAATTAATCCACCATTTTTCACTCATTTATTAATGCCATTTGTCATTCTATCACTATTGCCATGTGTCACCCTCTCATTGGCCTAATCAACCTAAATTTCCATGTTTCAATTTTGTCTTGCCAAGCAACATTTTTCCTAGACTAAATGCACATATCACTTCATCAATCACCTAATAGTAACAATAAACTCCAAATTTCTAATTGCAATTCACCAAATCAAAATTCAAGACATAAGCATTTCACAATTCACATCATGATCATTTAAAACCTTTCATACCCAGAATAAATCAATTGAGTGCATATACTAACTTTGCAATGTTTCTAAATCTTAATTCATGTATGTATGTGAATATGAAGCATATAAATTAAATGATTTTCATGCAATTCTCATATAATATGTCTCATGTGACTTCCTATAGCAATTAAATCTCCTAAGTGTAGAGACGGACTATTACAAAGCTCATGAACATAGAAGAGGCCCAAAAGAGGATGGAAGGGTGATTCGATCAAGTAGTAGAAAATCATGCTTCTTCTAGTCATAACTTAGAGGTTTAATTTAGCCAACTACCCAATACATTGTCCACAAGAAGTGTGAGGAACCTTCTGAGCAATATGAAAGAAAATACAAGACAAAAATTTAAGGCTATCACACTTAGGAGTGGGAAAGAGCTTGAAGAACCAACATAATGACAAGCTGAGACCCACCTTGTAGAAGACTAAGAGAATAATAAAAAGGATGAAGAAAAGAATGAGGACCCTCCTTATACTCCTCCTCCACCTTACTCACCAAAAATACCATTCCCATAAAGATGTCAGAAGAACGAATTGGATGTACCATTCACAAAGTTTGTGGAAAAGCTAAAGAAATGGCAAATTTACTTGTGTTTTGTGGAAGTGTTGAAACGCAAGCCCAAGTACATGAAGTTCCTTAAAGAAATATTATTTGACAAGTGTACTTGGGAAGATGACCAAACAATAGCCATGACGGAAACTTGTAGCACCTTAATTACCAACCACGTGCCCTCAAAGTTGAAAGATCCAAAGAGCTTTACGATACCTTATGTAGTTGGTAATTTAGAGATTTCAAAATGTTTATACGACTTTGGCACAAGTATAAAACTTATACCTTTTTCGATTTTTAGGAAATTGGGGCTAAAAGATATGAAGCCAACATTTGTGCGTATTTATTTGGTGGACCAATCGATAAGGAAACTATTAGGCTTGATGGAGGATGTGCCTACAAAAGTGGAAAAGTTTATAATTCCTGTGGATTTTTTCATGCTAGACTTTGAAAAGAATCAAAATTGTCCATTAGTTCTTGTATACCATTTCTCAACATTAGAAAAGCTTTGGTAGATGTCCATGAAGACAATCTCATCCTTCAGATTGGAGATGAATGAGTGAAATTCAACATGAATAAGGTATTAAAGAATCTGAAGGAGGGTAGCTCATTCATGAGAATTGTTGAAGCCGAATCTTTAAAGGAGTGAGAGGAAGAAGAACCGATGACAATAAAGATTGGGTTTGAAGAATATAAGGAAGTCTCTATTCAAGAAGTGATGAAAAAGAGAATGACAAATAGATGATAGCAGAGATAGAGGTTGAAGAAAATACAAACATCTTTGTTCACGAAGTGGAAGAAGAAGAGGAGACAAAGGAGATTCAAAAAGAAAGAGAACAATTCACTTTCTTAAAATTCAAACTATTAAATTCAATAGACAATTTAGGGAGTTTTATTATTTCCTATTTTATTGACAGTTTGTTACTTAAAAGGGAATTATTGAACTTAATTGGTTTTCTTGATTTGATTAATTATTTCCTTTTGATTATATGACAACATGTAGCTTATTTACAAGCTAATAAACTAATATTGACCATAATGGTTGGAAGCAAGCCACTCATAATTGATCCCGGCTGAGTTTTGAAGAATGCAAGGTCAAGCTAATAATCATAACTTACTAGGTTCGGTATTCAGATTGTAATTGTTGTGTAGTTAGGTTTGTTTTGAATTCTAGTAATTAGGTTTTAATTTTCATGTTCTGAGAATGGTTTAGATTATGAATTTTCTTATTTTTTAAAGTTATTATAATTTAGGGAAGTAAGCTTAGGAGTTAACTGCAGGAATAGAAGATGATGAAAAGGAAAGCTAGGGGAAGGTCTTCACTTTGATCTCTGATAACAACACCATAACCACCTCATTCACTTTGGGTTTCATGATCTAACCTTTTTCTTTTTATTTCTATTTTTCATGTGTTTTTTTCCTTTATGTGTTTTATGTTTTTTCTTACATTGAGAATAATGTGTTGTCTAAGTGTAGGGAGAATTTTGCATTGGCATTCCATATGTGTGAAGTTTGCTTATCATATTGTCTTAGTTTTTTATTTGGTTGACATGGTGTGAGCATATGTGTGAATTCTATGAATGTGTCAATGAAGATAACTTGATGGATGTATATTAGCTATTCATTGAATTTGTAAAGGCATATTGGCTTGTGGATTTTATGTTTTAAGTATCTTTGGTTAAATATGCATGTTATTTAGGGTATGACGTCAGTTTGTTCATCTTAGGAAATTTGTTACATACATTTATAATTATAATTCAATTGAATATGTTAGTATCATTAGTAGTCTTTGATAAGGATGATTGACTAAAAGAAATGAGGTCAGTTATGTGAAATGAAAAAAAAAACATGTATGTCTATTAAATGAATAACTATTCCACTGGCCCTTTTAAAACAAATATTGGATTATAAATAGAGCTAGTAGCTAGTTGAGAATGTGATATAACTGAGGGCATTCATGATAAAACGTTTGGCTTCGTATCAAAAGGCTAGAATGACATTCCAACCAAGCTAACTAATAAAACATAGCCTAGTTGAGTAACATAGGGACATTCATGACAAGGTGTTTGCCTTCGCATCAAAAGACTAAGTCAACGTTAAAGAAAGTAAAAAAATGGTGTTTTGATAAATAAATCCTACTGATATGTGAAACTAGAAAAATTTTTCATAAAGGGATACTTAGTGATAGTTGCAAATTTTGTTGATTACTAATTATCAATGTATGTATAGAAGTGCTTTAGGTAAATGAATATGATGTTAATGTCCTTATTAGTATGTATATTCAATCCAAAGTGCTTAGCCATAAATTGCGTAGGTTAATATGTTGGAACAACTTGAATGATTTTTGTTTGAGGTTAAATTGATTTCGTCATGTTAGATGCCATTGTATCATTAGTGCATGTTGCATGAATGTATGTGCTATTATTTGGTTTATTTGAGTTTGTGTTTTGTTTTTTTTCTCTTGAGGACAAGAAAAAGTTTTAAGTGTGAAGATATTGATAGGTGTAAATTATACTATGTTTTGATAGATATTTAAGTGTGCTTTTGAGTATTTCTTAGATGATTATCATGTATATAGGACCAGAATTATGTTATTACCAGTGTTTGCTTATATTGTAAGTGTTTGCATGGTTTTAAGCATAATTTGGATCTTAATTTTATGTTTCAAGAGGTGTGTGATGTGTGTTTGAGTGTACGGAAACAGGAAATTGAAGAAAAGAGAAGAATTGGAAGTATGGAAGTAAGTCACGATCATGATTGTGATAAAGAGTGCAAACAACAATTCCAGCAAATTTCAACTTTTCCAGTAAGCAACTCTTTTTGTAATTTTAATGTTTTGGGTCTATTTTTGGAACCAAATTAAGTGGGTAAATCCTAAAAAGAACCCTAGAAGCCTTAATAACTATTTAACAACGTAAAATAATAAAAAAAGAGCAGCCACCATCTTGCTTTCTTGGATCAAAGAAGGAGCATTGGAGATTTCTAGATTTTGAGTTCAAGTTCCAAATCAAGTTCTTCTTTGTCCCTTCTTGCTATTTTCATTAAACTTGATGTATAAACCAAATTTGATGATGTTTTTCAAGTTTATTATGTTTTAAATTTCCAGATTAGGGTTTGTTTTTAAATTTTTTTATGACTTTGATTTTGATTGATTCAATACATAATTTGTTTTATGTTAATGGTGCATGCATATACTTTGACAATAAATTGAGAGAGTGAGTCAAAAGTAACCTGATTGATTTGCACAACGAGAGTTAGTAAATGATAGATGTAGTTTATATCATGTTTTAGTAGTTGTTTTTAAGTGCTAATTAGATGAATTATGCATGTTTCGGATTAGAATTATGTAATATGATTATGTGTTTATGTTTTTTAGTATTATGTGGTTGAGAGCATGTCATTGGACTTTAATTTTGTGCACTTGAGGTATTTTGATGGGTTTGTTAATATTTGAAATCAGATGAAGAAGATCGAGAGAAGTTGGAGAAAGTTTGAAGAAAGAGCCAGGCCACAATCCTGACATCCCTGTCATGGTAATGACAGAAGTGATCCAGTCAAGGGTCACGATCATGTCATACTTGTCACGATCATGACAGGCATGAGATAGACGCGGGGTTCTACTTCCATTTTCATTTTTTGAAAGATCATTTTAGACTTTTTGGCCTGGGTAAAAACTAGTTTTTACCCTAAAAGGCAAAAGAACTATAAAGGGGAATAAGATGAACCTAATGAGCTAAGCCCCCATCTTACCATTTAAAGAAAGAAACCAAGGAAAAGAGAAAAAGAAGAGAAAAGAAGAAGAAGAAGAGGAGCTGCTACCAGTCACTCCTTGTCATTCCTTTCCAAGTTATTTCTTATTCCTCTTATTATTTACTTCATATGATGTATGATTTGGTATGATGATGATGATTTAGGGTTTAACGATTAGGTCTAGAGAGAGAATAATCAACCTTTTGAAATTATAGGACCGATACCAATTAAATCAAAAGTAATTAAAGTAGCAATTGATGATAGAATGAATCCCTTTTCTCATAATTGGTTAATCTTTCTTGATTGTTAAGTGGTTGTGCTCTATTTTGATTTCCTTGTGTTAATTTTAGAACTTCAATTTTAATCAATTCACAATCAATTGTTTCATTTTATGTTTTTAACTTTTTTTCATTTTTAACACATTTGTTGTAACCTTAGAAAACATTAGGATTCAATTAGTTTTACTAATTTCTCGAGGGATCAACACCTCAATACTAAAGTTATGATTTCGTATGCTTGTGAATTTTTGAGCGTTTTCTAGAAGTAAAACTTACTCAACAAAAAATTAATATGTCATTAACAAATCAAATATCATTCGAAGAGAGATCTTGTATGATAACTTGATTATTTGATAGTTAACTTCCGAACCAATTGAAATTGTTAGGGAAAGAGTTGTGAATTGAGAGATTACAACTATGGAATTTTAAGACTCAATTAGGGATTATCAAATAGGATTAATTGGTTAAATCTTGAGAGGGAGTAATCAAACCCTTTGAAAATCGAGCATCAACGTATAATTGAATTGTTAATTATTAGAGGACAAAAATAAGATAGAATAAATCCTAAGCTTCATCCTTGATTTTCCTCACATATTTGTGGTAGCTTATTTATTATTTGATTATTTGCTTGATTTAATTTTTTAATTTTTTGTTATTATTTTATTAAAATCATCTTTTATCTCCTAAACAAAGTTAGGTTCATTTAGTTTTAACTATTTCCTCGTGGGATTGACAGCTTTGATACTACAAGTTACGATCCGTATACTTGCAGATATTGGGGGTTTTATTAAAGGTAAAACTTGATCAACAAAAAGCTAATTTAGCAGCCAAAAGATACAATCAAGAAGAAGGAATAGACTATGATGATACCTACGCATTTATAGTAAGGTTAAAGAGCATAAGACTTTTACTTACATTTTCATGTTCCATGAATTTCAAGCCATATCAAGTAGATATGAAAAAGTGCTTTCTTAAATATTTACATTTAAGAATTTTATGTAAAACAAACACTAGGTTTTAAGATTCATGATTCCCCTATCTATATCTATAACTTGTTTAAGGCTTTATAAGGTCTTAAATAAGTCCCTAGAACATGGTATAATAGGCTTAGTACATTCCTTATTAAAAATGGATTTTACTAAATGATAATGAAACAAAAATCCTGTGTTTTGTTCCCATCTTTTAACTCCTTTTATGAAAATGTATTTATATTTTTATTTAAGACATAAATAAAGGTGTTAATGGCAGAATGAAGATAGTTGGACAATTTTCAGGAGTTCCAAAATTGTTTCTTAGATTAGGCATAAATTTATTATCCAAGCTTTGATAAAGATTATTCAAGATTCTATAGAAAGCTTAGGAAGAGCTCTTATACATTCATAATTTTACTTTTAAGAGATTTTGGCTAAACACGACCTAGCACAGAATAATGTTCCAAGGCATCTTCTATATTGACATGTTGGTATGGAAGACATAGTTTCTTGCATGATCTAATTGAAGCTTATATGACATAATGAGGAGTAATAATATGATACATAACCTAGAAAAAAGGCATATCAATGCTCTTATTCTCCTCTTAAAAAAGATAATTGATAAATAATATGATACACGGCATAGTCATTTCCTAGACCATATTCATCACAAAAAAACTAAAAATGCCCCCTATTTAAAGAGCTTAAAAATCCTACTTTATTATTTAATTTTGTAGGTTTGGGATAGAAAGACACCTCTCTTCTTGTTTCTCTATTGTTATATTTTCTAGTCCATAGCCATGTGTGGTGAAATTCTTACACTTAATCAAAGAAAACAAAAATCTTGGGATGTATTAAACTATGAAATTATACTTTTTTATATTTGAAATTTGAATGTTATTATATGATTATCTTTCATGATTTTGTCAGATAATTGATAAGAAGTCTTACTAATTTATTATTTATTACAATCTACAGATTGTTTAGATACTAAATTTGTGTTGTTCAATCCTTATAATTTATAAGGCGACTAAAGTTTAATGAATTGCTACATAAAATTTTTTAGATCCTACATATTATGATAAACTAAATTAAATACAATTAGACCAATTTGCATTGTTTTGTTTCATCCATCTTTATAATTCTTAAAGTTGTTATGAAGCTAAATCTATAGCACATGATTTAGGCTATTTGGTAATTATGATTCATTGAATTGCATTCTTTCTAACTAATTACAAATAGAGGAGGGGGGAGAGAGAGAGAAAGAGATTTCCAATGGTGAATATTTAAATTGTAAATTGATTTATAATTGTATCAATATTCAGTATAAAATTCCAAAGTTGGAAGTCAAATTAGACCAATATTTGTTGTTTATTGCCTTTTCATATTTTAATTTTGCATTATTCATAGCTATACTTTTATATCATTTCATCTTAATCAAACCTTTATTTCTATTTTTGTTCATAATGCACAAATATAGGCTAAGTACTCTTCATGAGATCAATCTTTACTCACAGTGTTATATAAATTTTCAGGAGTAAGATTTTATTTTTTTATGCCAGTAATAAAACACTGAATTTCGGTAGCATTACTAGGGAGTGGCAGTTCTAGTTAATTTTGTGTTATTTTGATTTATTTATTTTTTAGATTTTTATTATTTTTCTATTTTTTACTTAACCGAGTGTACCTATTACTCAATCATCTAATCAAGATGATTTGTAGTTTAATCCAAAAATAAGAAGAACCATGTACTTTTTATGGAAGAAACCTAGACAAAAATCACAAGGGAACAACCCATCTCCTAATTCCTTTTTAATAGCAATTCAAAGTTAAAATAGGAAAGAATTGTGGTTGGACATAGAACTTTGAAGGAGCTTATTGAGACTGATTCAAACCCACAATCCTTATACATCATATTGTCTATTAGATGACAATATCCTTTTCTAACTAAAATAAGGGCTAATACATTTATTTTAGCCTTTTTTTGCCATAAAAGTGAAGATCTACGTAAATACTTAACGGAGTTTCATGTAGTATGCTATAGCATGAAACCATATGGAAAAATAAAATAACATATTAATATGAAAGCTTTCCCTTTTTTAGGAGAATATTCTAATTATTAGTTGTATTACCTACCATTGGGTTCAATGGATTCATCGAATGAGATGAAACATCTAATTTTAGAGAAATATTTTCCTATATTCCATATTGTAAATATAAGAAAAGAAATATATGGCTTAAGGGAATACAATAGATAGATTATTTATGAGTATCAAGATTTTAAAAGTTTTGTTCAAACTATCCATACCACTAGATTAATGACCAGCTTCTGACTTGATACTTATATGAAGGGTTGTTCGTTACTACTAATGGATATAAGTGTGATAAATATTGTTATTGAAGAAGAGTTGGTAAACAAAACCCCTAAGCTTAGTAGAATTTTAATTTTGAACATGGATGTCGAATTCTAAATACTTTGATACAAGTTATGATGCATCAATTAGAACGTTAAATGTAGTAGGTTCTTCCTCCATTGAACAACAGTTATCTAACCTCACCTATCTTATAAGGAAATTGGTTATAAGGAATGCAAAACATTTCTTAGCTTATAGGTTATTTTATATAGTAAAACATCTAATTGATATGTGCCCAACACTGTCAGATGGAGACATTAAGCAAGTTAATGTAGCTGAAATTGTTTTAAGACCATTAAGGTAGTATAATCCCTTCTCTAACACATTTAATATAAGTTAGAGGGATCATTTGAATTCAACTATGGAAATAGGCATCACACATTCCAATATAGATAAATTTTCCCTCAATATCTTAATTCAAACTCATCATCAGAGGATATAGTTAAATCAATTACACTAAACACCTAACAATTCCAAAAAAGAGACAAGATCTAATATTTAAAGTAGGGAAAATCATATTTAATTAAATGAAAATTATTGCGAGTCATTTTGAAACCTAATTTAGATGCAAGCTGGCATCCCAAATATTTTTTAATTTAAAAGATAATATTAGTGCAATGAAGTTAAGAAGAAGTAACTAAATTAAAGAACCAAAAAGAGCAATTCCTAGTGCAAATAAAGAAGTTGTAGAAAAAGAATGGGGTGAAATTGATCCTAAGGTAATTCCTAACCATTCAGTCTTGTTTAATATCAATACTCATTTTCTTAATATGTTTGCAAAGTCAAATAAAGAGGACAAGGATAAGAATATTATAGAGATGTTTTGAAAAGTTGAGGTCAACATACCCCTAATAGTTGCAATTAAATAGGTATCAAGGTATGCAAAAATTATTAAGGAGTTGGGTACTAGTAAGAGAAAATTGAATGGTGATGAGAAGATAAGGATGGATAAGAATGTCTTAGTATTTTTCCAAAGGAAAATTCTTCTCAAGTGCAAGGATCTTGGTATGTTTGCCATTCATAGTAAGATAGGTAACTTCACAGATGAGAGAGTTATATTAGATTTAGAAGCATCCATTAATTTTATGTCATGAATAATATATGCTTTATTAAATATAGTATCTTAAAATTTAAAAATGTTTATCGAATTAGTGGACCTTACTAATATGTATTTTAAAGGGGCAGTTTATGATATTATTGTGCAAGTGAATGAATTAATGTTTGCAATTAATTTTTATATTCTGGATATGGATGAAGATTTTTAACCTTGAATCTATTCTATTAGGAAAAATATTCCTAAATACAATACATACCAAAATAGATGTGCATGAAGTTATCCTCATAATGTTGTTTGATGATGAAGGGTTTTAATACTTTTGAAATTATAAAACACCTATTGATTTCTTTATTTGTTTTCTATTAATACTTCTAATTTTGTTAATTCCATATTACATAAAAGTTTTAAGATAGATGGTAAGGATAAAATAGAGTTTCCTATTACCAAACATTTACTATACTTCTAAGACTCTGAATGGAGCCTAACTTAATTATTTTGCAATCGAAAAAGAAAATTTTGATGTTGTTTTAGCTTTTAAAAAATTTAGGTCATATTTATTGGATGCTAAATTGTTTTATTATTATATAGTTTTTAGATACTTGCTTATAAAGAAAGAAAAAATATATAGATTATGTGGATTCTTTTTCTTTAAGAGTTTGACTTGGAGATAAAAAAAATAAGAAAGGATGAGCTTCCTCCATAAGAAAAATTCCATGATTGATAAGGCTAGTTACTAAATATCTTAGCTTGATTCATGATGATTATGAGCTTCCTCTATAAGAAATATTCCCTAATAAACAATTGTTTTCCTTTAACATGGCACCACTATGGTATATAGCTATTGTCAATCTAATAATGCGTTTCTATATGATTTGACTATAACAATGCAAAGTATTGTGTTTGGGATGATCCATATTGATGGAAACATTTTACTAATTAAATGACAAGAGAATACATATGTGAAAATGAATTTATTCTTATTCTGACCTTCTTTCATAATTATACATGTAAAGGATATTTTGGATCCAAGAAAATATTGAAAAAAGGTATTAGAGTGTGGTCTTTATTGGCCATCATTTTTCAAGGATGCTTATATATTATGTAATTTGTGTGATAATTTTCAAAGAATAGGAAACATTTAGATTATAAATCAAATGCAATAATCTCCTACTTTGATTATTAAGATCTTTGATGTATGCGTCGTTGAATTTATAAGCTCTGTTTTTTTGGTAATATTTATATCCTTTCAATTATTTATCATATGTCTAAATAGGTAGAGGCGAAAGCCAACAAAACTAACAATTTAAAGGTTGTTGCATATTATATCCTATCTAACATTTATAGTAGGTTTGGGATGCTAAAAGCTATAAGAAATGATAAGGGAACCCATTTTTGTAATAGATAGGTAGAGGCATTGCTTAAGAAATACCATATCACGTACAAAGTCCTCACTTCTTTTCATCCATAAACCAATACTAGAGAATATTATGCATCCTAATAGGAAGGATTGGAGATTGATACTTAACAATATATTTAGGCATATAAAACTGCTTACAAGACACCTACTGACATATCTCGTAAAAATTAGTGTTTGGTAAATTATGTCACCTTCCAATAGAGCTAGACCATTAGGCATATTGCATAATCAAATAGTGGAATATGAATATGATTAAAGGTAGTTCCTAAAGAAATTTTCAATAACAAGATCTTAAGGAGTTTAGGAATGGTACTATAAAAGTTCATCCATTTACAAAGAAAAAAAACTAAGGTTCTTTCATGAAAGATAATTTTGAGAAAGAATTTTATTGTTGAACATAAAGATTTCTCCATTCAATAATGAAGTTATTTCCTAATATTGCATTCTCATTAGGTTACACCTTTTTGTTTTGCCTAAATTTTTTCCTCATAGTATAATAGAAATTAAAATCAAGAATAAAACAATGTTTTCTCACTGAACAGTCATCGCCTTAAACCTTACTATAAAGGTCCTTAAGTATCCATTGTTGAGGAGATTAGATTAAAGGATCCAATTTATGAGAGCAATATGACTAAGAAGAATAATCAAGCTAACAACTTTAGATAAAGGTGTCATTTAAGAGGCAACTCAAGACCTAAGCATATAGTTTAGCACCTTCCAATTTTACCCAACCTATACTTATTATTTAAGTAGCTTCACTCTGTTATTTATATTCTATTCAGTTAAGTTTATCTATTTTTTACATATGTGTGAAATTTTAATTTTCACACTAAGGATAATATATGGTTTAAATATTGGTGGAAAATAAGACATAGAATTGTTTGACTAGAAATTTTTCAATTAATTTTTTCCAATTGGTTTAAATTATTATGCATGACTTGAGATTAAACCAATTGAGTATGAAAAGTGACATATATTCAAAGGTTGAATTATGATGAAGGATGAACTTTAATTAATAGTGACTATTGAGTTAAAAAGGGTAGTGTCAAAATTTTTTGTAAATAAATTAACCCTATGAGCTTTTAAACCAAATGAAATTGAGATATCTATGCCAATATATATTTCTTTATGTGCAATTGTTTTCTATGTGGATGTGTGTCTAAACTTTCTTTAAACCATTTTAAGATTACATTGACATGAAAATGTATGAAAGGATAATGGAATCTTTGATTGAACTATTTAGTTTAAATAGTTAACCTAACTTAATATATGTATTTATCCCATTTAAGTCCTAATTAACTCCTTTTCTTTTTTAAAATTCATCAAATGAGTATGATCCTAAAGTTGAATGTCATTACCTAATTATAAGGTTTAGTATGGAATTCAAATTGTATCAACTGATGGTTTTGTGGAAAAGAAAAAAAGTTAAGGGTGGGTATAAAAAAGATAAGGGTGGGTATGTAATTATTGAATAAAATGATGTTATTGATAAATTTGAATTAGGGATTCCATTTAAGCATTGGACTAATATAATTACTAATGTGTGCTTAATTGTTTATACATTAACTTCTTAATAGTCAGTGATTATTGTATGAAGTGCTTAAGATACTCATTTTAGTTCATATTTGGTTTTAGGTACAATTTGGAAGCATAAGAGCTAAAATGAGTTAAGGGCATACTCCTTGAGTCAACCTATTGATGTCCAAACTCAATTATCCTTATGGAATAAGAAAGAGACGGATTAGAGTGAGGATTGGGCAAGAAATTACAAGAAGAATAATAATTTAGCAAAACCTGGGAGCTACACGGCTGTGTATATACTTATACAACCGTGTGTACATTCGAAAGAACATTTTTAAAATTATACGGTTGGATACATAGCCGTGTATCTAACTGTTTAATTTTAAAAATGTTCATCCGAAATCGTGTATCCATCCATGTATCTTCACGAGTTTCAACTTTTTTTTGACTTACACAAATTAAGGGAAAGCTGGGGTTAACAGAGCTTGGTGTTAACCTATGATTAATAGTTGCAAGGAGAGCTATAAGAATAACAAGACATTGAAGTACGGTTATTTGTGTGTAGGCCAAGATTGAATTGAGGAATAGATTCCAAATCCATTCATCAATTTTATCACTTTTTGATTGTTTTCTTTAATGTGCTTTCATTAGTTTAATTCATTCTATTTTGTCATTCGAAAACTAACCAAACCCCCCAATAACTTAAACAGCAATTCTTTTCATTCTGAAAGCCTTACACACTCTCTCTATGGGATCGACCTAGACTTATCACTAGCTATAGTTTTAAGTTTAGTTATTTTGTGTAGTGTTACGATGCCCTACCAATTTTGGCACCGTTGCTGAGGAGTGTGGTGCTTTGGTTTTTGTTCTTGATTTTAATTAGTGATTTGTATATATTTGTTCATAATTAGTTTTTACATTTATTTCTTGATCTTTTCACTTTTTTTATGTTTGTTTGTTAAAAAAAGGAACACTACAAAGGAAGTATGTCATTGCAAGAGTATGTCAATGCTGTTGGTGGAAACTTTGCCTATAGACCATATTCCCAATCCTATAACCTAGGTTGGAGTGATCAACTGAACTTAGGTTATAGAGGGGATAACCAACAAGACTACTCCCGAGACGAGCTATAGGATATGCTACAATTCTAGCAAGATACAAGGTCTAGAATCCAGAACTTGGTAAGTCAAATGGGTTGGATAATAGAAATTATCATCCACCTGGAATCACAAAACGGAGAGACATAACCATGTCAACCTGAGGTGAATCCAAGGAAAATTAGTGAAGAAACCTTAAAGAGTGGAGAGGAGCTTGAGAATTTTGAGAGGACTACTTAATGTATTTCTTGTGAAGAAGAAATGGAAAAAGAGCTTGAAAGAGAAAAGAATATATCATTTAGCTCAATGGTGAGTGCCGAGTCCCTTATTGTTGTTAACACTAATCCTTCACCTTTTCCTAGCAGGTTAGAGAAATTAAATGAGGAGGAAAAGGGTGAAGAGATATTCAAAATATTTCAAGAGTGCAAGGACTCAGTAAAGATTCAAAGTTCAAAGATTGGGAAGACACTAAATGTGAGGGGACATCTACTAAGGTGTTATCATGAATTAGTTCAAGTGGAAAAGGCAAAAATGGAGACACCTGAAGACCATAATTTTATCATGTGATGAGGAAAACAAGTAGTCAAGCCAGCGACAATTAACAAAGGTGCTTCTTGGGAGGGAACCCAAGGGAAGTTTATTTCTTTTCCTTTACAGTTTCACATTTGTTAGGATTATAATGTGTGCTTTTAAGTTGCTTGTTTCTTATGTGCATATGTGTTTTTAATTTTTCTTGTTTCCTATATGTTTTGAATTTTTCAAACAAAAGGAGAGAGAATCAATAAAAATAAAAAAATATTCTCTTTTTCTATTGCTTCCAAAACTATATAATCATAATTAAAGAGTGAATTGAATAGAAAAATTCATGGCAACTTAAGCATGTACTTTTACTCTTATGATTGGTTAATTTACATTATCTTTAGAAGAGAAGTGACTAGTGGTAGGCACATGCCAATGAAATTTTGAGCCTTTATCGATTAACACATCTATATTAGTCTCATTGTCTTTTGATCATATATGACCTTCATGACATGTACATCCTAACTTTGCTTTGATTTTCTATTGAAGACTACATTTTTACCACATGCGTTAACAAGGAAATGATATAGGCATTTTTGGTTTCATAAGCTACATTATTCAAATAACCTTCCTATTGATATGAATTCCTCCTTTGTTAAGCCCCCTTAAGCCTTATTTGCCTTTCCTTTTTGTGCTAACCATACTACATGCTTTTAACCTTACTAAATCTCCTACCCAATCCTTAAAGTTAGTGGAGCATTTGTTGATTTTTAATGTTTCTAGATGTGTAAAATTATAAATGTGGGGCTATACATATATGTGGGTTGGTTATAATTGTTAGAATGTCATTTTATCTCTTATCAATGAATTCTATTTTTGATGTAGCTTCTTTCAATTTTTTTGGAAAAAAAGAAAAAGAAAGAAAAGGAAAAAAGAAAAAAGTGTTTAAATATAAGTATCAAGTAGGAAATACAATTATTTTGCAAAGTTATTCATGATTAGTTTTTCCTCCTAAAGTTGTATAGAATGGGTGATTTGAGTATGATACATAAGAGGTAGATGTTATTTTGAAGGATCACCACTTATGGTTATAATGTATTGTTTACCATCAATTGTTGTGAATGATTTATGCTTCATGTCGTTTGTGGTGTGAGAGCTTGAATTTGAGTTATGAATCATAGTTTTTGCATTCATCATAGCTGATGATACCTAGTTTTAAGTGAATGTTAATTTTTGTGCTTGATATTACATTAAGTGTTTTTCATGCTTCACTAGCTTTGATGGCTTTTGCAATACACTATCTAAATACATCTCACCTTAACCCTTGCCCATATTACAACCTTAAAAAGTCCTTTGATTCATGATTATTTATATGAATTCTAGTGGTGGAGAAAGGAAATGATATGGAAATTCGTGGAATGTCATGATCATGAATGGTGTATGAGTACGCCTATAGATCTTATCTTATTTAAACACATTTTGTCCATCTCTACCCCTAGATTGCTCAGTTTTGAAAGGTGATGATTGTTGATTGATCATGAGTAGAGGGATTTAATGTTAATTTTTTTCCATGGTTTTAAAAGTTATTTATCTTTTCTTATGACTATCTATTATTAGGAAATATGGAAATTGTGAAAGTGTTTGGTTTGTGACTTTGATTTTGTTGTTTTGCTGGAGGATGGTCAAAAGCTAAGTGTGGGTGGATTTGATGCTTAATTGTTTATACATTCACTTCTTAACATTTAGTGATTATTGTTGTGAAGTGCTTAAGATACTCATTTTAGTTCATATTTGGTTTTAGGTGAAGAATAAGAGCTAAAATGAGTTAAGAGCATACTCTTTGAGCTAACCTATTGATGTCCAAACTCAATTCTCCTTGTGGAATAAGAAGGAGATGGATTAGAGTAAGGATTAGATAAGAAATTACAAGAAGAACAATAATTCAGTAAAACCTGGGAGATACACAGCTGTGTATATATGTATACAGTCATGTGTACATTTAGTAGAACATTTTTAGACTTATCTGGTTGGATACACAGCCTTCACAAGTTTCCCCTTTTTGACTTATACAATTTGATACACGATCATGTATCAAACCATGTACATGCCCAGAAACCTAATTTTTCATATAAATAGAACATTTTGACAACAAAAGAAACATGGATTAGTTTTGGGAGAAAATGAGGGCTAAAGCACTCACTCTTTGGAGACCTATAGAAAGCTAGGCTTTCCCATTTCAATTCTGAGGTGAAATTAAAGCCAAAGATACGTTTTAGGCATTTCTCTATTGAGTATTGTGTTCTTTTTCTCTTACGGATTGTTTATGCTATCCTATGTTTATTGAATTGGGTATTGCATAAGAATGGTCTCAATGCTCTATTAGACTGTTTTTATGTAAACCCATTACTAGAATCTTAAATACAATACGTAATCATTGTGTTTTCGATTCATTTGTTGTAACTAATGGTGTCTAATCATTAGGGATAACATAACCTTGGTTAAATGACTCGAGCTTATGTGGTTGTTACCTTGATTAATCTATTTTCCTTAACTCATAATACGACTATGCTATTAAATTTAGAGAGCTTGTTCTAGGTTGTTCCATAGCTAGGTTTGGTCAAAGAGATTGTTTTAACTAAACACGACCTAAGGGAAAATCAGGGTTAACAAAGCTTGTTGTTAAACTACGATTAAAAGATGCCAAGAGAGGTATGAAAATAACAAGACATTGAACTATGCTTATTCATGTGTAGGTTGAGATTTAACTGAGGACCGGATTCCAAATCCATTCATCAGTTTTATCACTTTTAATTGTTTTCTTTAATTTGCTTTTGTTAGTTTAATTTCATTTGATTTTGTTATTTGAAAACTAACTAAACACCCCCCACCCTAATAACTTAAACACCAATTCTTTTCATTCTGAAAGCTTTACACACACTCTTTATAGGATCGGCCTAGACTTATCACTAGCTATAGTTTTAAGTTTAGTTATTTTGTATATTGTTATGACGCGCAACCAATTACATTTGATAGCTTTCTTTGCTTTGGCTTTTATTCCTGGATCAAGTTAGTGATCGCCCTTTTCTCTTTGTCTCTCTCTCTCTCTCACTCTCCCTCTCTCCGACGATCTGTTTTTGGCTAAAGTGGGTATTGAGTGTGGTGTTGGTATCTTCACTAAGAACTCTCACTCTTGTACTATGGGATTATCGACTTCTTAACGTCGATCTCTTCTCAGGGTAACTTTTCAAAGTTTCTATCTTTTTAGTATATACGACTTCAAGCTCAGCCTTTTAGATCAGATCCCTTCACATTAACCCATAAGACTCCTTTGAAACTAAAGTTTTTAGCTTTAACTGCATATAGAAGAAGGATCCTAGGATAAGAAACGTTTTTTGTTGCATATTCATTGCTTCATTTACCATTGTTGTTAGATCTATGCTGTATTTACCATTATTGAAGCATTTTTGAGCTTATTCCAGATCTTGATTGAGATTTTGTCTTCAAAGATTGTTCCTTTTGTTACTTCAAGCTCTCATTATAGAGTATATGATTTTTCTCTGTCACTCCAAGCTAGAAGGACCTCCTCTCGTTGTTCATTTTTCTGGATTTTTTGTTCCCTAACCATCATCTTCACCATCATAACCAGGACTTCAAGCTCAGCCTTTTAGATCGAATCCCTTCACATTAATCTATAAGACTCCATTGAAACCAAAGTTTGTAGCTCCTTTTACATGCCCAATCACTTTAATGTTCTACAGTACATTTCTGTTTTGAACAATGCTAGAAACTATACTAAGTTCATTAAAGAGCATATCGATGTAATTAATCATTTCTACTAAATGAATAATGTATTATGGCTTAATTAGCAACCATTGTTACATTAGAACCTTTCCAATCTTGAAATTATATTGTTCTAAGTAAGATAGACATTAATTAGACAATTATATTTTCAATAACTGAAATTACGAATTATTGTTCTCTCTATGAGCAATATTCCTTTACATACTCCCAATAAAGAGGAAAAATATACTCCCACTAACCTTATCATAGACATAATAAATTCACAATCATCTCCAAAATAAACTCTTTGAATTCATCATGAAAGTGAATTTTTCAATATCTAATAGCCTTTTAATTATACATCAATCCTAGTTCCAATTAGATGTATTGTCATGAGATTTGAATTTTTCAAATTTCATTTTACTCCCACTAGTTATCTTGAGAATCATTCTCCTATAAGTGCATATTGAAATAAACAATTTGTTCAATAGTTCTGTAAGATTGTAACTAAATTTTTAGATATCTCATAACCTTTTATTATCCAATTGAGTCCCAAACTTAGAGGATAATAGTGCTTTGACCAAACATCACATCCTTAAATCATTAAATTTGACTCTTTCAAAGTCTTAGTGTTCCATATCTAATATGAAATCTTACTAATTGATTTAATTGTAATTATTGAAGGTTAGTCATTATACTAGCCATAACTATAGAAGAAATAATATTGTATCATACATATCCTAGATTTTATTTTCCTTCTCATATAAATCAATACTCTTATGAAAGTTTGTTATGAATGTATTCACCAGAGAATATCATTCGATATAGATAATTGAAAATCTAAAACTCACCACAACGATCTTATCAAAGTGCTCCAACATTCTCAATGCTTAATTTCTATTTTGATTTAAACAATTTGAAATTTTCAAAATTCAAAATCAACATTTCATTTAATACGTATATCTATATCATATAAAGTCATTAGTAATATAATGAAATATAAGTATCATCCTTTTATGAATTGTTATTCTATTTAATACATAACATGTATAAATTTAACAATCCAATACCATCATCATCTTTTCACCAAAGGTTGATTTGGTTAGTCTTCAACTTAACAAGTTCCTTAAGTTTCATATAATTCATAATTAAATGGATACATATATCTTTGTATATAACTTTAAGATTCTCATCATGTTGATTTAACCAACATGGCATAAAAGAATAATCTCGATTATCCAACTTTGTATTCTTGCCACTTATGTTAAGCATAATTCTCCATTGATCTAACGTATACAAACTATTTGCATGAAGTAGGATCAACTACTTTTACTCAACAATCTATTTCTTGCCATGCCTTAAACATTATAGTACTATTGAATCTAAATTTAGTATCAAATACTTATAGGAACGAACTAGAAATGCATATGATCTCTATCATATCATATATAAGCAAGAAAATGCATACAGTCATTTCTTCTTATGACAACTATTATCATACTATAGCAAAGCATTTAATTGATGTCCATGTTTATACTTTTAGTAGGCTAAATTGAATGTAACAATTTCATCAAGGTACTATACCTCTTAGCTTTACTTTATGCAAACTCTTGCATCTTACTATCACGATGTTAACATATATGTTACATGTTGTTATCAAATTTTATAAGACATTATGCAACTCAAAATGTCAATACATTTTGTGATCTATATCATTTTGACATATCTCTAAAACTTTAACATCAAATCCTCAACAATTATTAATAACAAAATTGCATAATAGACATATAACTTTTCTATCTAACATAACTTATACCCAAGAAATTTGATTCACTAACACTTAGTATCAACGATACTAGATGAGATAAATTCCACTTAGAACAAAATATAAATGTAAGAAAAGCAAGTAATTAATTATATGTTATGACCACCAAATGTTAATAGGAATTTAATCATGTATTTGATTACTCCCACTATTTTATTCGAAATAATAGCCCTCATTACTATTTAAAAAGATTATTCTAATCTTTCTAGTGGGCTAAGATCCCATTCAAATTTAGTTGATCTTGAGTTTGCTCAACAAACTAACTAAACTTAAGCTAGGTAGATAACAACTTTATCAATCACATCTCATATGAGTCCTAGATCTGTTAAGGGACAACTCTTGGCAAAACATATCTTATATGTTATTCCTAGCCCTACCTTTAAATTCATATGAGTATAAGTTTGCTCATCCAAATCACACAAATTTAGTTAAGTAGAAACCATTGTTATAAGACTACATATATTCAAGTTAAAGCGGCCTTGAGTTTTCTCAACAAACCTAATAATAAAAATAACTCTGGCTTATTGTTATAATAATGGAATGCCAAAATCATGTTCAAAATATGTACTTAATATTTTTAATAAGGGATTTAACTTAGTTCATCTCATCAACTAGAAAATTGCATGTAAAATATCATACATATAAAACATACAATTCAACATGAATGATATATCAAACATACATTAAAACATGCAACTTATGCACTTATGATCAAATTATATACATAAAATATCAAGCATCGTTTGATTCTAGTTACTGATCTTCATAATCTAAAACAATATTTCTAATACCTTAGAAAATTAAATTAGATTAAACCCATTGGTTCCTAAATAAATTAAATTCCTATTCCAAATAGAAATTTAATTTGATTTGAAAACATTTCTTAAATCCAATTGGAAACTATTTTGAATTATCTTGACTCCTTTAGTAAAATCTAATTGAAAGAAATTTTCAATAAATTATGCTTCTTACTTATTATAATTTAGAAAAAATCTTTTTTCAAAATTATATAAGTAACACTATCTAATCCAATTAGAAAACTATTTATAATCTAATTAGAAATTCTATTTCTAATCACATTAGAAATTATTTTTCCTTAATTAGAAAAATATTTTCTAATATTAAAAGGAAACTACTTTCAAAATTAAATAAAATGCTTTTAAATTTATTTATATTATTTATTTAGAGGTTCTTAATTAATCAGAAAATATTTTCTTAATAAATTAGAAAATTATTTCTCAAAATTATTAAAAAGCTCATTTTTCTCAATTAATTAATGAAAACCCTTTTCAAAATTTAATCAACAAAAATATCTTTTCAAATAAATCAAGAAACTTATTATTCATAAATAAAGAAAAAATTTATAAATAAATAGAATAATGATTCTCCAAAAAAATAAGATTATAAATTTAATTTATCTAAATCAAACTGAAATAAATAAATTTAATTAAAAATCACCTTTCTCAATTATTTAAGAAAACAATTTTCTTGATTTTAAAGAGTCTAGTTAATTAATTTAATTCTAATTGAAACTAATTGATTCTAATTTTGAAACTACTTTTCTAAAATTAAATTAGGAATCAATCTAATTGTTAATATTAATCATATTAAGAAAAATAATTATTTTAATATTAAAATTACAATCTCTTCTCACTATTAGGAAATCAGGATGAGATCCAATCCTAACCGCAGCGAAATAATTACGATATTTTTTTTCATTTTAAATTTTCCAAAAGCTAAGATCACTAAGATTTTTTTAAAAGATTAACACATAAATCAAAATAAAGCAATAATTATAATTTGTACTTTATTCTAAAGCCTGATCATATTCTTGTCCTATCTTTCGAACCATTTCTGAAAATAGCTCATCTCAACCACTATAGTCTTACAAATGTCCGGTTTCTAACAGTATCCATATGACGAGTTGAGAGAACTCTGCAACTGTTACATAGAGTTTTAAATATCATCATACTTTAGTTTATAAGATCGACTACTTCTTTAATAAGGAAAAAACATAATGTGTGTTAATCTTTTTATGTTTTATTAATGTCTAATTTTAATAAAATAATAATTAGGAACAATTTCGAGATAGTACAAAAATGTAATATAAATTTTATAATTATAATCTCATTATAATTTTATTTGCAATATATGATTATCTAATTGACTTTGTCATATACATCTAAATATATATAAGATAAATAATATTTTCAAATTATTTTATTACTAAACTGCAACTGGGTATAAACCAACAATTTGGGCATCTTAGATAAAGTATAATCGAAAATTTAATGAATCTAAACGAATGTTCTATAATTTATTGTTCTGAGTGTTAACAAAAATGGCTGTTATTCTTTTATATTGGATATTGTCTCTAAAACTTAAAAGATACACAATTACGTCGAGGAATCATAAATCTTTTTAAACAAAAAAACTCTGGTGTTGAACTCTGTTATTTGGAGAAGCTAAACTCTGTTCTTACAAAGGATGCAGTTCTATTATTACGAATTGCAACAAAGTACCTTTAATTTGAGATTAGGAAAGAAAGGCAGGCAATAAAAGACATGCTTCTACATGTTGCATGATCATGGTATACTGGAACCGCCAACAGTATCTGCGGTCTGTTTGATTATGTTTATTGATTGAAAATATCTTTGGTCTGAGTTAACTGGACATGTAAGAATTATAAAGATTGATGTAAAGCTGTTAAATCATAAATTTGTAACGGAAATACAGAGAATGTGGTAACATCTGACAGCTTTTGTCTGCCTTCACTGCTTTGTTACGCTAGTTTACTTTTAGGTCTCGTCTCAATCGGAATTAAATAAAGAGAATCGGAATGAAAAATGATAATCAAAATTAAAAGTGAAAATCGGAATTGAAATAGAATTGTTTGTTATGGGTACTTAATATACAAACTCTAAGAATATGATTATAGAAGTTAATAGTTATGTTAATGTTTGGTATCAAATATTAAGAATGATAATGAAAATTTTTTATTTATGTTTAATTATTGTTAATTAATTATTTACAAAATTATTAATTTTTAAATAATTATGAATAATTTTTACAATAAGAATAAAAGTATTAATAAAATAAAATAAAATAATTATTAAAGAAATTAATATAAAAGATAATTTTGAAGATAATATTATGATAAGAATCAATATCTTGATAACATTTTGATAACAACTTGATAATATTCTTATAATATATTTATCTCTTATTCCCGATTTTTCATTCCAGCTTATACCCTTTTATCCTTTGAATAAAAGTTAGTTATTTTTTAAGATTCATTCTAGTTTTATCATTCCTTATCTTATCTATTACCGGTAACCAAATAACCAAAAGTTAGAAATTCAAGTTGCATTTTTATTCTTATCTTAGTTATCAAATGAGACATTATTGAAATTTTCATTTTGAACTATAGGTTTTCTTCGTAATTTTTTATTAAAAAAACTACGTAATACGATAAGAAATTAAGAATACAAACTGGAAGGCCTTACTAACACAGAGTAACAAATAACAGAATCCATTGTCTTGTCCCCCATAAACCACGGACACACATTTAAACCCAATCTTCTCAAATGTTCTAACTCGGAAAACAAAGCAAAGGAAACTTAGGGACACCTCACGAACAACATTAAAACTATGGCAGATGAAACCATCCGGGGCTAATTCAATCTGCAGTCAAAAACCTGCATGTCAAACAAAATACAAGACAAAATGAGAAGTTTTAAGAAGCTGTCAAATTGTCTTCAAATATGGGCTTCGTGATTAACGCCTCTTTTATGTTAACCTTGTAACACAGGACCAAAAAGGATAGACAAGATCATTCTTAACCTGAGTTACTAGAGGATGATTCATTTGATGTTTTATTGTATTATATAGGGAACTCATTAGATTCGAAAGAAGTAACTAAATTGCAATGAAAGCAAGGATGGAATAATCATACAGTTACGGTGGCATTGGGAGATCATGGATTCCAGAGTTTGATCACTTGGTAATGGCGTAGACGGCATAAATTATCCCAGGAAGGTAGCCGAAGAGGGTCAGAATTAAACAGATCCAAAACTCTACCTGCATATCATGTGTAGTTCAACATATTAAACTAAAATTAAAAATCTCTCCTTGACCTATCCTATCCTGTGGTGCAGAACGCAATTATACTTGAAGAAAACGAGCAAGCAAAGTTGAATAAGTTCAGCAAAGATGTTTTAAGAGGATAGAATGGTAAGTACCTCACAACCATATTTAAGGAAAACACCAAGAGGAGGCAATATGATGGCCAGGAGAATATCTATGCATGTTGCTGTTCCTTCACTCGGCATCTTCTTTGCTAATTTAGATCTTCTTCTTCTTCTTCTTCAAAAGCCGCGCCGACAAACAGTCTCTTCCTCTACTTTCCTTTCCTCTGTCTGTACAACTGCTCTGCTCTTAATGAATGATCATGCCATCCTCTTTCTTTCACTATATATACACATATGCAATAGAGTGTGTCTAGTAATAACCCAATAACGGTGTTTATCTGGAAACGTCTTTTTATTTTTATTCGCATGTGCTCTACTACCACTAATATGTTCTTCAGGTGGATGAAACGTTATGACGGTTGAAGCAGGAACAACGGCGTTACATGCGGACTCCGTTTTTTTTGGTAGAGAGAGATTCAGGAATCACGTGTATAGTAACCGACCTTCTTAAGTTTTGTTACGATCTTCGATGTAGGAAAAGGGACATCACATGCAAAAGGAAACGAAGAAGAATTCTGTTCCAGCTGGGTTTGCAATGGAATTGGAATCATTTTGTCTCTTCAAAAGAACGCAAACTTCTGAACTCAATCCCCACTATCCAATAAAAGACGAAACGCAGTTGCGTCCACCAGTGACCACGGCATTACCCTTTACAGGCCTCGATGACGATGATATGATCAACTTTTTTCAGAATTATTCTTTAATCAAAAGGGTCTTATTAGTGAGAAGAGAAGGATGAGGGAGGAGGCAACTGGTAGGGAACCACGCCATATGATTCGGCCCATGATTTCCGATCTTTCAGCAATTGGAAGAAGCCAGTTTGGGAATGGGCTTTGTGTGTTTATAGGCCAGACTTCAGAGCAACAAGCACACGAGGACGAAACAATTGAATGAAGAAGGCACGCGTACGTGCAGTTCTATCAAATCCCAAGATCCCAATCCCTCCATCACAGTTTCTTTCTTTTATAGTATGAAAATTGCCTTACGTCCTCCATATCTTCCAACTCCTCTCTTTTATCAACTATTGCTTCACAACACATACCATTACTACACCCCCCTTCATCTCCACAACCTTTTAAACTTAACCATCCACAACCCAACCACAGTTCTCAAACATGCAACCCAACTTCACTCCCAAATCGTCACTAACAATTTCATTCCTGTCCCTTCTCTTTTCAACACCCTCCTCACCCTCTACTACAAGGGTCGACACATCGACCAAGCCCTTCTATTATTCTCCTCCTCCTCCCATTGCGTCTCCAACAACATTGTTACTTGGACCACCCTCATCACTCAGCTTTCCCATTTTAACAAATCCTGCTTAGCTTTTAACTTTTTCAACCAAATGAGGCGTACTGGTATACACCCTAACCACTTTACCTTCTCCGCCATGTTGCCTGTTTGTGCGCTTACTATGATCCTTTACCATGGTCAACAGATGCATTCTCTCATTTGTAAACATGGGTATGAAGCTGAGTTGTTTGTGGGTACCTCATTACTGGATATGTATGCCAAATGCGATGATATGGCCTCAGCGATCAAGGTGTTTGATAATATGCCTCAGAGAAACCTTGTTTCGTGGAATTCTATGATTGTTGGGTTCTTACATAATACATTATATGACTCCTCTTTTCAATTCTTCAAAGAGATTCTTCGAGATGAATCTATTATTCCCGATCAGGTGAGTTTTTCGAGCGTGCTAAGCTCTTGTGCCAATATGGGAGCTGTGTGGGCTGGGAAACAAGTTCATGGAGTCGCCATTAAACATGGTTTGATCATCCTACCTTACGTGAGAAATTCCCTTTTGGACTTGTATTGTAAGTGTTGTTTGTTCCCGGAAGCTGCTGCACTTTTTCAAACCATGGTATCCAGAGATGTGGTCGCATGGAATGTAATGATTATGGGGTGTTCTCAAAATGGTTACTTCGAAGAAGGGTACAAGCATTTTGTCTCAATGAAAAGGGAAGGTGTAATGCCGGATGAAGCATCGTACTCTTCTGTTCTACATGCGTCTGCTAATTTTGCAACCTTAAACCAAGGTTCTTCAATTCACAATCAGGTAATAAAATCTGGATTTTCAATGAATGCTTGGGTTTCAAGTTCACTGATTACAATGTACGCAAAATGTGGAAGCTTTGCTTATGCTTCTCGAGTGTTTGGAGATATTGAGAAGCACAATGCAATTTGTTGGACTGCTATGATTTCAGCTTGTCAGCAACATGGCCGTGCAAACCAGGTTATCCAACTATTCGAAGAAATGTTAGGAGAAGGGGTAAAACCTGATTATGTTACATTTGTTTGTGTTATATCAGCTTGTAGCCATACAGGTCGTGTGGAAGAAGGCTATACTTATTTCAATTCTATGAAAAAAGTTTATGACATGAGCCCTCAACATGAACATTATGCTTGTATGGTTGACCTGCTAGGTCGTGCTGGTCGATTAGAGGAGGCAAAAAAGTTCATTGAGTCAATGCCACTTCAGCCTGATTCTACTACCTGGGGAGCTTTGCTCGGCGCTTGCACAAATCATGGGAATCTTGACATGGGTAGAGTGATTGCAGAGAGACTTTTTGAGTTGGAACCTGATAATGCTGGTAATTATGTGATGCTGTCTAACATGTATGCGCGGCATGGAAAATTAAAGGATGTCGCTGAAGTTAGAAGAATAATGAGGGACAAAGGCATTAGAAAGGATCTTGGATGTAGCTGGATTGATATAAGGAACTCTACATTTGTGTTTACTGCCCATGATACATCACATCCCTTGAAAAACAAGATTTACGAAATGTTGAGAAAGTTGGAGGATTTAGTAAAGCAGAAAGGATATGTGCCTGAAGCTGAATATGCAGTTAACAGTTGTGATGGGTCCAAGGAGAAAGACTTGTGGTATCACAGCGAGAAGCTAGCTCTTGCCTATGCGCTTCTTGCACTTCCTGCCGGGCAACCGATCCTTATAAAAAAGAATCTAAGAACTTGTGGTGACTGTCACACAGTTATGAAATTTGCTTCTGACATTTTCAATAGAGATATTATTGTGAGAGATATCAACCGGTTTCACCACTTCTCTGGGGCTTTTTGTTCCTGCGGAGATTACTGGTGACCTGTTTTTATCGTAAATTTTGATAGAGAAAACACGTACATTGGTATATGCCTTGCCTCCATCTCTTTTGGGTTAATTGGAGAAATTTAAACAGAAAGAATATGTTTAGGTTAACTAACGCCAGACATATTCTCGGTACAAACATGTCAAACCCCAGAGGTGAGTTAGCCAAAATAATTGTTACTGGGGAGTGGCTTAGTGTGAGACCTTTTTGGTGTTCAGTAGATAAACGCGTTGCACAGCTTTTGTAACATGATGGTGGTATATTTTGGCAAGAAATTACTGCAACAACGCTTTCCGTTGAAAATTAACCAAGTCTCCAAAGAGTTGGAAAGTGTGTAAGTTATCCATTTCGGTAAAATGTAGCCACATTTGGAATCAAAATGATCGCAGCATTGTGGCAGCTGAAAATTTATGTTCGAGACAAGTTAAAGTTCACTTCGGCTCTTGATTGTGATAGTTACAAAATGGTGGTTATTGGTTGACGGTTATTTTCAAGTATATCGGTTATTGTCGATTTGTTGGGTATGTTAATTATTAGTTATTTGTCATAATCTTATTGTTTGGAGCGGTCATGTTGCTTCAAACAACTACAGAAATAGACTAAGATAAGTTTTAGTCTTCATACAACTACAGAAATAGACTAAGATAAGTTATAACTTACTCAAAATTGGTAGCTATATATATATGTGTGTGTGTGTGTACTGTATATATATAATAAGAAACAACTTTGGGAAAACATTAGACAAAAAGATGAATTCCGTCAAAATTCTCCATTATTCATTTAATTACAAAGTTCTTTAAAATGTTAAGTACTTAGTTACCTGCATCAAATTATAAATCAATCAAATTCAATCACTAATTTTCCAAATTTCAACTCAATTCACACTATTCCACTTAATGTATAAAGTAAATTATATAAGAAAAATGTTAAAACCTTTAAACAATTTCATACTCCTTATTAAAAACAAAACACTAAATTTAAACATTTAAAAGCTTATTTGAAAAGTAACCTAGTCTTTTGACGTAAGAGTAAACACTTTATAATAAATACCCTCAGTTACTCAACTAGGTCACTATCTCAAATGGCTACTGGCATCACTCTTTAACTTTGAACTTTTTTATTAGTACAAAGTCAGCAGAGTGAAATTATTTATGCTCATTTATTCACATACTACTATTTTTTCTTATCTTTTTTTCTAAGTAGGGTAATAAAAATGCTCAAAAGAGTTCACATTTAACTCAGTGCATGTACAAATTATACATAAAGTATAATAATGCAAATCAAGTATCCATTCTCAAAATTAATAAAATAAATTGAAATCAATCTAATCATCAGAAGTAATAATTATTTGCTTAAATAAATCAAATCACAATCACAACCAAACTTATAATAAATCATCTTAATCAACATCCTCTTTAAAAAAATTATGAATTGTTTATTATTAAGTTAATTATAACAAGAATGACAAGTTTTCTGCCAAGTCCTTCCCCCACACTTAAGTTGTATATTATCCTTAATGTACAAAATATGAAAGAACAATGAAAAATATGAATAATAAAGGAGGGGAGAGAATAACTGGTACTCCCTAATAGGAAAAGATTTCCAGCCTTATCTAATATCATCAACATTCATCCACTACTGGTGAAATCTTCTATACTCTAAAGCAAAGGTTGATGTTACCTTCATAACCTGTGGAACTCCGTCAAATCTCAAGTGACAAAGTTAGGGCCATCAAACTAAAATTATAAAAATAACTAAACTACTAAAGAAAATCATTCAAACTACTCAACAAAAACTAAAAAGTACCTAATTATTAGGTTGTCTCCCAATCTGTGCTTCATTATAAGTCTTACAGCCAGACTTCTCAGTAAGCCCCTTTTCAACCTAGATCTATAATTAATAGCTTGCTTTCGCTTATTTTCTCACATGACAGTTCAATAGCCTACAAATAGGCCACATCTTACAAGATAATAAGGACATAAGGTATCAAATTAATAAAACCAATTAACTCCATTAATATCTTTTTTAGTAACAAACTTTCAATATAATAAGGAATAACAAAACTCCTTGGATCTTTGATTGACTCCAATAGTTTGTTTTCTGGAAAGTAGGAGCCCTTTGTACTTAATATGTTTGTTGATAATTCCTCGATAGCCTCCTTATTTGGCTCCTCCTCTTCATCTTCCTCTTTCTCATCTTCCTTCTCTTCTTCCTTCCCTTTTTGAGCACTAACTTTCCCCTTGTCTTTAACCTCTATCTTCTTTACTGAATCTTCTTCCTTCTCTTGTTTAACCACAGTTTTCTCTATGTACTAAACCTCTGACTTCTCTCCACTTTGGAAAATGAATGTGCTCACATGCTCCCTTAAGTTTAACTTGGTGTGTTCGGATGAAGCAACTAGCTCTTGGAGTCTACAGAAGGCAACCTCTTGTGAAACAATGCCTTTCATTAAGACATCTTCATGACATTTCTCTTCCTCTTACTATAGTTGTTCTAGAAATCCAAATGAAGCATGATCGTTCCACATAAAATTATAATAATTACTCCACTCTGGATTATAAGTATTCTCATAATGGGTATCTTGAGGCTAGTTCTTCATTCAATTTAGATGCTTCTATATATAGTTCAATTTCTGACATTCATGATTTAGTTAATCATCTCCATAAATTTCATAACATGTTATGGATATCAATTGAGCTACCAAATACATGTCACTATGTCTCTCCTTCCAAGCCTCCAAAGTTGCCATAAGTGATGACATGTTATAATCCCCCTAAGAATACTATCCTCTTTATCCTTCTATTGTGTTTGATAGCTATAATAATGTCTTCCCATATACTAAAAAATAAGACATAAATACAAGACCAAGAAAGAAAGTTATAAGGAAAAAATAAATATAGAGGAAAAGAAATAAAAACCACCTAAAAATGAAAAAATGATTAAATTAATAAAAAATAAAGCTTTCCTAATATTCTATTCCCTGACAACGACACAAAAAACTCAATATGTAACTTTATGTTTTAAACCGCAAGTGAATGATATAGTTGTAACTAACACTAACAAGTACGAGTCAATCTTACAAGAACTAGAATTATTAGTACTTACTATCTTTCTATTATCTACCCTACAAAATTATGGTGTTTAAGATAAATCAAATGTAAAATTTAAACAATAACTAAAATAATTCAACACAATTAACTAACTAGAACAAAGATTAAACTAAGATAAATCAAACGTAAAATTTAATCAATAACTAAAATAGTTCAACATAATTAACTAACTAGAACAAAGATTAAACTAAGAAATAATCAAGGAAAATGGTGGTACCTAGACTTTGAATCCCCTTAGATTTCTTATGCAATATGATTTTACTACTCAATTTAATTTATAGTATAGCGGACTATAAAAATTTATATCTTATGTTAATATCTTTCTCAAGACTATTAACACCTATATCTCTCGATTAATTAACTGGGATATCTTTCTAATTAAAACTCCTAAGTTTGCATTAATTGATTCATGAATTTTACTATTAAGTTTGACCTTAATCTAGATGATTTATGTCGACCTAGCTCTAGGTTTGCTTATAATTCCTTTCAATTATAGTAGATCTATTCATACAAAAAGATTTCTTAATCACAATTACATGAAATCATACAAGAAATAATGCACTAGCAATATTAATTCAAGACTAATTACGAAAATATAATTGAATCTTAATGAAACTAAAGAATGAATTAAGCTAAAATAAAATCATTACAAAGTTTATCCTAGGGTTCATCTAATCTAAATACCAGTAAAAGCTTAATTCGTAATCATAACATCAAAGCTAAAGAAAAACAATAGAAAACTAAGAGAACTATGATAAGATCCCTTTTAATCTTTATGAAATCAACTTTAGATTGATGAAAATTCATTCTAAATATGTTTCCTTGCTTTTCTTCTCTCTCTATCATTTTAAGTCATCAATATGTATTTTTCTGAGCCCCTTGAGCCTCCTATGAACCTCTTACCAACTTCCCCTTCTTTTCTCTTCACTTTATCTATTTATAGCTCAAATTTAGGGTTTCTCGAGTGGACACGATCACTCATACAGTCGTGCGTATGATCATGTTCCTCAATCTTTGAATATTGCGAAGAAACACAGTCTTAAAGAGTTACATGGGTATTCGCACGGTCGTGTAGACTTACATGGGCAATCACCAAAATGGCTTCAATTCTTTCATTTTCTATCTCGATTTCACCTTAATTCTTGTCTTTTAATCCACTAAGGCAAATAAGACCTAAAAACGTAATAGAAACAAGATAAGTACTAAAAATAATAAGAAACTCTCAATTAAACAATTAAAAGGCATTAAATATAGGATTAGAAATATAGTCTATTTATCATTTATCATGGTCTAACTAGAGAAATATTACATATTTAGCATATATTAGGGTCTAACTAGAGAAATATTATATTTTACTATAATTCATCTAACTAATATATGAATTGAGTTTCTTAATTTTTATTTTTCTCTCTTCTCTCCATTGTTCTTCTTCTTTTAACTCAATTTTTACATATTGACTAGTATAAGAGTTCTAGTTTTGGCTAACTCTATCTCACGTGAACTATAAGGAGCACTATCCAATACATTTTATATTTGATACCGCATTCCCTAATTGGTATATTGATAAAATGATGAAAGATTATACTTGAGAATTATATGCCTCCTATAAAAGTAGCACTAATACAAGCTTAAGCGGAACTTCCTTTCCTTATACCATTGTCTATCTTATCGATTGAGACATCAATGAAACCACTGTAATTATTGACAGTGATCAGGAAGTTATTAATTGTTTAAGGTGGAGAAACTAGATTCAAAGGATGAAGTTCATGTGACAAAAAAGCAACAAAAAAAAGTCACCATAAGTGAAATTAAAAGTGATGGAGCACCTCTCTTAACTTTATTAAGATTGATGTCAATATGGAAGAAGTTAAAGGAACTTTTGATGATTTGAAGTTAAGAATGGAGTATAAAGTGACAAGATTGCAAAAACAGAAATTGACATCGAGGTTGAGGCTCCAAAGATAAAGATAAAATAAATATGGGTTAAAGGCTAGTACCTCCCATGTGGTTTTCACTTTTTCAAAAACCTCTCATATTGTTTAATATCACTAAAACTCATCCTCATGGCATTATAATTAGAAAAAATTTCCTTTTATGATCCTTTTTGTGGGGCATCATTTGGCAGCTTGTCCTGAAAGAGCTCTAAAATCACCGTCTAAACACGCTGATAAAGTTGAACATCCATTGTAGGGATAGCCGGAACAGGCAGCACCATCGTCAACCAATTCATTGGAACCTTCAAAGGGGTTGTACGAGCCATAGTTGCAAGTAATGCAATAAAGAAGGAAAGATATTAGAGATAGCATTATATCTGTTGCATATAACTGTGAATCTGTAAAAGAAAATCTTCAATCAAAGGATATGACATTTGAATCAACGAGTCTCCAAGATGGTAAGAGATCAAATGCATCAAAGCATTCTGGGGACCGTTCATCATCTAAATCGAATCCCCAAAATAAAGGGATTAGCCATGTGAACCAGAATATTCCATCTTCATGTAATGTTACATGATATGGCATTAATTTGCAAAAAAAAAGTGACACTTATGTGGACATGCATGGTTCATTACCCTATCTTGTCATGAATTCTCCTATATCTTTGGAAGATGGTATGATCCCTAAACAGAAACGGAGTAATTTTGGGATAGCTGAATCTTTCGCTTGAAGCAGTTCAATATATTTAAGGAATCTAGTTTGATTAATAAGGTCCTGACATGAGAGACTCATATCAGCAAAGGCGTGACTAATGTATGAATAAGAAAATAGAATAAGCAAAGGCGTGACTGATGTGTGTATGAGAAATAGAATAAGCAGTGGAAAAAAGAGAGATGGTTGATGGTTTGGGTCGGGTAAGGAGAGGGAGGGAACGATCGGAAACTTATGGCATGGGTGGAGTAGGGAAGACTAACTTCCCGAAATACAGACGTTATTATCTTCCCCACTCACCCATGCCAAAACCTTCCGACAATCCCAACACTCCCTCTCCATTTCCGCAACCTTCCTTCTACTTCATTGTTAGCAGCACTAGGTCTATGAATCCCATCCCCTTTTATTAACAAAAAAGAAGCGTTTTGGAGGTGGTGT
>JAOQMM010000006.1:12606884-12624738 GCA_027563515.1 Erythroxylum platyclados
AATAAAAATATCAATAAAACAAATAAAATAATTATTAAAGAAATTAATATAAAAGATAAATTTGATGATAATATTCTGATAAGGATCAATATTTTGTCAATATTTTGATAACAACTTGATAATATTCTAATAATATTTTTAGTTCTTATTCCTGATTTTTTAATTCTCGCGTATATCCACACTCTCCTTAGGAATAAAAGTTTGGGATTTTTTAAGATTTATTTCATTTTTGTCATTTTCTATCTTATTTATTCTCGGTAACCAAACAACTAAAAGTTAAAAATACAGATTGCATTATCATTTCCACCTCTTCATTATCTGTTACTAAACGAGAACTTAGGAATAATCACAATGAGCAGCAACAGGAAAAGACATCATATGGGCTGTGGGTTTGTTTGAGCTTTTATTCTTTGGGCCTAACTAAAAGTCTCTCTGATGGTTGGTATTTGCTCCTTTTATGTTTCTACGCTTTGGGCCTTCAAACTCCTAACTTTTTTGGAAAAAGTTTAATAATTATAATCATTAGTTTAAAAGACATAAACTTCACGCTTAATTTAAGAAACTTTAGAAATATATGCATTATGAATATTATACTTTACTTACATGATAATTGAACCTAGCTCTTATGTTTGAGTCAAACTAATTAAATAATACTCAAGCTAATAATTTATTATAATTATCTTAATTATTAATTTAGATCAAATATAATTAATTCAAACCAAATTTAAGCACTGATTTATGTTAATATATTAGTAATATATGATTGATCCATATCTGACGTTCATACTGCATGTATTTTATCATTATTTTTTAATCAAAGTCTAAAATAAGTGATTTTTTTAAAGAACTGAAAACTAGAATAAATTTTTTCAATAGTTTTAAAAATCATGATAATTTTCCTAAAGTTTTTTAAACTACAAGTGAGGTGTATATCTTTTACCATAATCATTAATAGAGTATTTATCACAGAAAGGCTAATTTAAGATAAAATTTCTTGACTAGATATTGTAAGTGTGTGTGTTTGTGTGTGGGCACGCGAGTGTGTAAATACAAGAACATGTAACTTTCGGGGATGGTTCGAGTAGGAGTGAAATGTTCTCCAAACAATTTTCAAGCTTTTGAAATCAGGGTTTAAGAATTTTTAAAGAATTGAGTATACTCTTTCAAATTCTTCTAAAATTTTCATAATTTATTTATACATGAATCATATAATAATAATTAAATTAAGTTTGTTAGTTAAGTTTAGTTATTGACTAATCAAATGATATTATTTAAACACGTAATTTATAGATTAATATTTACTCCTAAAGATTTACAGGGTGCATCGGAATGGTACTCTTAGACTTACTATGAGAATTAATATAGATTTAAGATGGGATCATGGAACCATGTCATCTCAAACGTAATAAAAGAAAACAACTGTTTATATGCTTGATCTTGTCCAAAATTAGAATACTTTATTTCCAATTCGTCTGCAATCAATATCTGAGATAAGATTCAATCATAGGGTACAAAGATATATTATTTTACATGATCTATAACATTTCGAAATGTTAAGTTATTGAAATATAGAAAAATTGTATGTTGCTGTACAAGGGGCCCGGTGGGTGTCAACATGTATTGATGTGAATATATTGATGTACACAATACATAAAATCATTTCATTTAAGGTGACAACGAGACAGCTAAGCCAACAACCAAAAGCCATGTTGGTTTGGGCCATTTATGTCGGGGTGCGAGGTTTAATTTGGGATCCTTATCGCCATTGCAGAATTTTATGTAGGTATTTTGTATATATCAACAAAATGAAGTTGAAGAGGCCTTCGAAACCAGTGCTCGTGGAAGTGATACCATTAAAGTTATGTTCAACCTATAAAATCATAAACCTGCTGCCAAAGGGATGGAGAATAGGATGTTGCAAATGCCACCAAACGATGCAAGAATGAAAGCAACAGGAATAATGTTGTTTGTGTAAAATAAAGATCTAGAAATACCATCGGTATCTATTAGCGATGCAGCAACGAAAGCAATAATAAATAAAGAATCGAACCATCCAATGTAAATATTCTTCAGGATAATTTCATTTCAGTTCTTTTTCTTTCACCGATAAATTTCATCATAGTTTACTTTGCATGTTCTTGAATGGTATGTATGAACCTGAACTGGTATGGTTCTCCAAGTGAGGGAATTGGGTTAAGACATGTTTATTTAAAAAAAGTGGGTCTCATATTTATAAATAAAATAAATATTTATTTTTTTTAAAATGAGTCTTATCTTTTTTATTATTAAAAATTGTTACGTCAGTGCTGAATTGACACTTAATAAATGAGGATTAAAATTTTTGTTATAGTGAAGTTCAATTTTAACGTTTTCTAAATGTTAAAGTTATAATTATTTCCTTTAAAATGTTAATATTAAATTTGTTGATTGGTATAAAAATTAAGGTAAAAAATGACCCTTTTGCCGTAAAAATGTGCAGCGTGTCGAAGAGTGGGACACATGACAGATCGCCAGCCAAGGATCAGGCAGGGTAGCAATAGGCAAAGTTCAAAGAACATGGTATTTTTCTTTTCTTTTCTTTTCCAATTTCTCAGGACTATGATCAGCCTTTCTATAACATATAGTTGGTATTTACTCTCCAAATATTAATCAGAAATAAGAAAAAGGTATAAGTTCTCCCAGGTGAACAAAAGCATTTGAGTGACGTGATATGCAAGCGGGCAAATTCACTCATGCTCTACAACACAGTTATTACCTGTCAGAAGTAGAATATGCATAATTTTATCGAGGACAAAGGACTCGGGCTCTGCTGTAATTTAATTAGTTTTATTTTTAAAAATTTTAAGATTCTAAAATAAGTTTAATTTTAAAAAAAGTCCATCCTCTCTGCAAGAACTACGCCGTCCTCGCTCTCCTCCATTCCACCGCCGATATTGACTGCGATTACACCGACGACAATCTTCAGTCCCATTGCGCATTTAATAATTTCACAATTTTCTTAATGCACTCGTCTATCCTCAGTCCCACTACACATTTAAGTGGGCCTACCTTATCCCTTGTCTAATATAAGCATATTCATTTCTATAAAGCTATTTATTCTGGTGTTCCCAATTACTATAAGTTGGGAAAAGATTTGCAGACGATGAAAAAGAGTATTAAATGATTATCCTATTTTCTATGGACTATTTAATTGATCTATAATACTTTTGTAGAGTATTCAAAAATCAATACTTCTTTTTATAAATTATTTAATTTTTATATTTAATTTTAAAAGATATAATATAATTATTAGTTTAGTAACAAACTTCTAGCTTATATATTAAAAACCAATTAACATAATTGATTACTCTGTTTTATCTCATTTTTTCTAAATATAATCTGCTTCATTTATTTAAGCTATTGATCTATGATTATAAATTATTTAATTGGAGAATTAAAGATAAATTAAGAGGAATTTTAATTTATCTAATTCTAATTATGAATTATAATTATAATTTATAATCGTTACTAAGATATTTGGAAACCTAATGAGTCATATATAAAGAACAAGTTTAAAAGAACAAAGATATTTTTAATCAAGTTGGACTTGATTATAAAATTTGAGAAACTTTATGATTAAATATGAGATATTTAATAGATAAGGATCAATATGCGATATTCGATCCTATTTGGTTATATTGGTATTTAATTAGAATTATTTATAAATAATTCTAATTAAAGTTTAATTGAAATTCAATTAAATTATAACAACGTCTAAAACTTATTATAAATAGACTTAAGCTCTAATGGAGCTAACACTTCTTGCTTAACCTTCTTTATAAGAGTTACATAATTCTCTAACTTATTCTGTAAATACTGTTAGAGGCTAAACATTTGTGCGGCTACGGTGGTTGAGATGAATCAATTTCAGAAACGATTCTATGGATACGACAAGATAAGGATTAAGCTTAGGAATAAGGCACAAATTATAATTCATGCTTTATTATAATTTATGTGTTAATTATTTTATAGAATTAAAGTAATATTAATTTTTAGGAAATCGTAATTATTGTTCTACGGTCGAGATTGGATCTGGCCCGATTTCTTAACAATGGACATTTGCTTTTTCCACCTCAAAATGCATTAAGAGAGAGTGACTTGATGTTCGAACTAAAATACTGAAGATTTACTACCCCATTCAATGTTATCTACATGAGTCAACCTTAAGACGTTATTTTGGTGGATGATATTCAATATCAAACTCACTTTGGAAAACATAGTGCATAGATGTCATTAAATTTAAATTGTCAACGACGCCAAAAACAAAAACAAAAAGAAATTATTTAATATGCGAGGACACAATCTATCACATAACTATGTTTGATTGAGTAGAGAAGAGAGAGAAAACAGTAATAAGCTTATAATCATTCCTTGAGTAATTACAATTGAGATTTGTGACTTTTTATTTACTGGCATCCCCCAAAAATTATTAAGCAGGTAAAAAAATTATAAATTAAACAACATAAAAGTCAATCTTTGAAAATTGCTTTGGCCTTTGGTATATTATGCCTCTCTCTATTTTAAAAATAGACATATTGTCCCTTTTGACCACAGTCAAATGAGCTTAGAATTTAAAAGACATTTTAACCCCTGTATTATAATAACATCACCATAGATGTACATGTTGCATTTTTTTAGACAAAAATAGTCTTTTAGCTTTTTGTTAATTAAAATACATTAAACACCTATATTTTTTTTTGCTTTATTTTATTATGTCCTCTATTTAAAAAATAAAACTATTTAAAGCATGGATTACATTTTGACCATTAATAAATAAAGAAAGAAAAAAATTAATAAAAATAACATTGTCTTCACAATTATACTTCATGACCGTTAATTTATGAAAAATTTAAAAAAGAAAATTTATTTATGAAATAAAATTAAAAAAGAAGGTATCATTTTTTTCATTATTGTACGTTCTAATTGTTAATTGATGAAAAATTATAAATTTTTATTTACGGTTTAAAAAAATAGTTTTTACTTCCAAATCTTTTTTTAAAGATAAAAGTATTCCAAACTGTACAATTTTGAAAAAAATGACATTTTTAATTATTTTTCTTTTTTTGTGAAGTAATGGTGAGAAGGTAAATCGTAAACAAAAATTTATAATTTTTTTCATTAATTAACAATTAGAACGTACAATAATGAAAAAATGACACCTTTAATGAATTTTCTTTCTTTTTTAATTTTGTTTCATAAATAAATTTTCTTTTTTAATTTTTTCATAAATTAACAATCATGAAATATAATTGTGAAGACAATGTTATTTTTATTAATTTTCCTTTCTTTATTTATTAACGGTCAAAATATAATTCATGCTTAAAATAGTTTTCATTTTTTAAATAGAGGACATAATGAAATAAAGCAAAAAAATATAGGTATTTAATGTATTTTAGTTAACAAATGACTAAAAAGATATTTTTATCCAAAAAAAATGCAACATGTATATTTACGGTGATGTCATCATAATATAGGGGTGAAAAATTCTTTTAAATTTAAATTTCTTTGACTGGTAGTTAAAAGAGGTAATATTTCTATTTTTAAAATAAAGGGAGCATAATATACCAGAGGCTAAAATATGAGGGGTTAAATGTATTTTATCCTTTTGCTTTTTTCTTAAAGACAAGATTCATTAAAAAGCTTGAAAAGTTAGTAACCCCACGACTTAGTATAATAATGTCTCTCCCAAATTGAGGCGATTAAGACCAAACAAAATTTATTCAAACAATAGTAATAATTGTACATATGAGGCAAAAGCATTCAATTTTCAGGATAATATTAATATAATCGTATTCATGGGATTGGGACATTGCCTTTTGCCCCAGTTGACCAAATCACATATCTCTCTTCTCACGTTCACAAGCAAGCAATGTCTTCCTTTATGCTCAAAAGTACTGATGCCAATCACTCTCCCATTGCATTATTACAACTTAGAAGTATTCAGTTAACTATATATGCTTTATTAGCACAACTGAAATTAAAGGTAAGCTAAATAGCTGATACCAATTCTATTTGTAATTAAAAATTAGTATTTTATAAACCGTTTGAAATGTGTGAAATTAAACAAATCATCTATTTTATTACTCTATTTTATGAGCATCCACCTATCTAATAAATAAAATTTACAAAAAATAAGTGAGTGAATGTTCGTAGAATATAATCGAAACAAATAATAAAAACAGGTAATCTAATAATCGGAACAAATAATAAAAACAGGTAATATGAAGCATTTGATAATAACAACGTAAATATTTGAAGATGCAAACTAGGAAATATTAACTACCAGTATTTACTTAAAATAGCAAATTTTATGGACGTACACCAATTTTTTGTTAGCTCAAAATGTCCAAGAATCGAGTTCTCCTGCAGGAAAGAAGATTGTTTTTCTTACTTTCCAAAAAAAAAACAAAAAGATTGTTATTCTTTCGCGTTCTGGTGCTCTGCACTCTGCAGGCCTTTCGCCGTCTTCTAGGTCCACTTGGCTTCTTTGCCTGAAACTGTACTTATTTGCATACTTTTAAAGATTGCATTTTGGGTAAACTCTTCTATTACGTTTTACAACCGGCTTTTCACGTTTCCAATGTACGTGGAGTAGCGTAGTTTTGCTGATTCGAGGAGGGCAAGTGTTATTATTCTTTTTTCTTTGTAGTTGAATCGAGGATTTTTAACTGAATTATTAAACATGTTTTCTTTTACTGTCAATTAGTTTCCATAATCTGAGATCTGGTAGTTTCTGCAGCTTAATAAAGAAAAGTTTTGACTGATACTTTTTAGCCTTCTGTAGTGTTAAATTCAAAGAAAGTGGTGTCTATACTTCTATTACCTTTGCTAGCTAACCAGCACTTTGCTCAAAGTCATGTTCTTTTCTTCCAAGATTATGTACGCATGCCTTGCTGGGCTTCCTTTAGGTTTTTGGATTGTACTAAGGCCGAAATGTGAATGCCTAGCTGATTTGCTTTAAGCCATTTTCCGCAGAAGAAACCCTTTCCAATTTCGCTATGCCTTTGTCTGAACTACTATATCGACTTGCTAAAGGAAAGCTTGAATCTTGTCAAGAGAAAAGTCTCGTAAGCTCAACTGATATATCTTCTGTGTAAGTTACCACTTAGTGGTTCATATTCTTCTGGTGATAAAAAATCACATTTGATTTCTCATTGATTTTCCTTCTCCTTTTGGGTTTTTCTTGTTTAATGTGTTTCATCGCAGGCCTGAGAATGACTTTCATGAGCTGCTTTGGGAAAATGGTCAGATTCAATCCAGCAAAACTAGAAATATCCAAGCTTGCAACAACTTATTGTCTCAAAACCTCCAGATTAGAGATAACGATACTGGAGATGGGACTAATTCGAAAAATAGAAAGTTTCCTCTGCTAAATGAAGTTCAAATGTCGATGCCCTCAACCGAAATGGCCTTGAAACAGGATGATGATGTGGTACCTTGGTTGAGTTATCAAATTGACGAGCCTGTGCAACATGATTATGATTCTGAGCTTATGCCTGAATTATCAGTAGTCACTGGAAACTCCTCCCCAAATCATTTTTCATCGTTTGATGGGAGAAGTAATCGCAGTGGCCTAGTTATGGATTCTATGCATAATGATTTGAGGTTAGAGCAAGATAATGGTACGAAATTTTCTTCAGCAGATGGAAACGGTTCTACTTCTACTCAATCATGTCCCTCACTCTCTCAACAACATCAGACAACATTCCCATACTTTAGATCCAGAGTTTTGGTTAACAATGGTGATAATATAGGCAGTGAAACCCAGCTTACTGGGAATGATGGCTGTGTTGCAACTTCAGGAGGTGGATTCCCTAGCATAAAGATGCAGAAGAAGCAAGATCTTGAACCAGCTTCTACTTCTTCCAGCTTGGTTAATTTCTCACATTTCTCAAGGCCCGCTGCTCTTGTTAAAGCAAATCTTTATAGTATTGGCATGAAGGCCAATTCAGGAGCAGGAATCATGGAAAGAACAGGCAGTAAGGACAAGTTCTTCATTACTAGTGATAGTAATCGTGCTCAATACACGCTCATTGATTCAGGTAGTGGTTTACGAAAACAAAAAAGATATCTTAGCCACTCTGTTATAATGTCACCGAAGGTCAATGCTAAACCGCTGGAGGCAAAGCTTCTCGAGGAACCTGCCCATATTGAACAACCTGAGGCTGTGGGTCAAGATGACTCTAATAAAGACGGAAACGGCTGCCCAAATTCTGCTGAGGGTGCTAGAAAGGAATTTACAGACAATGAAAGGACTACAGAACCTGTCGTTGCTTCTTCTTCCGTTTGCTCAGGCAACAGTGTAGGGAGAAATTCAGATGATCCAGCTCGGAATTTGAAGAGAAAATATCTCGACCAAGAGGAGTCTGAAGGACCTAGTGAAGTAAGCTGAATGTCAATGTCATATTTCTTATTTCTTTGGACCTTAGAACACCATAACTCTCATTCTTCAATGTGTCAGGATGCTGAAGAAGAATCAGTATCTGCAAAAAAGAGAACTCCAGTTCGAGGGGGTACCGGCTCTAAGAGAAGTCGAGCAGCAGAAGTTCATAATTTGTCTGAAAGGGTTAGAAACCTATGTATTTATAGAAATTCATATGCCCTGTTGTTTAGTTGTAATGTTTCCTAGTTTTGTGGTTCCAGTGGAGTTTCTGAATTGTTTCATCTGGACTTCACTGAAACAGAAGCGAAGGGATAGGATTAATGAGAAGATGCGTGCTTTACAAGAACTGATACCAAACTGCAACAAGGTGGAAACTTTATACCTTCTGCCAAACTTTCTCCACGGTCTTATAAAGTAGTATAGCTCTTTGCATCGAAATATAGGACAGGAACATTTATGAAGATGTTTTTCAAAAAAAAAAAACATTTATGAAGATGTTGGCTGATGGAAAAATAAAAAAAAATCTATTGTTGGGAAGTAGTTCATGAGATATAGATCTTAAGTTCATTGGAAGTGTGAAACTTCTCGGACGCTTTTGTGAGCTGTACTTTTCCCTCGTATCCATGAAAGCTTATGGAACTTCTGCTTCAATTGACGCTTAGCATTTTGACATAATAAGGTGGACAAAGCTTCAATGCTTGATGAAGCCATTGAATATTTGAAAGCACTACAGCTTCAAGTTCAGGCAAGTCTTTTCCATCCATGTTAGTTTTGTTTCTCTTTGATTTCATGAGCTGTACTGAGCCTAACAGGGTAGGCTCTCAAAACATGAGTTCATTTTGAGCTCAGTTGAGTTGAGCCCATTTTTTGAGAATTGGTTGATCTAACTGAAAACGTTTTCTTGCAGATTATGTCTTTGGGATCTGGTTTGTATATGCCATCAATGATGATTCCTCCAGGAGCACCTCATGTCCATGCAGCTCATATGGCACATTTCTCTCCCCTGGGTGTTGGGATTGGAATGGGTATGGCGATGGGCATACCTGAAATGAATGGTAGATCTTCCACTTGTTCAATGCTTCAAGTGCCTCCTTTTCATGGAGCACATGCCCCTCGGCCATTACCATCAGTGCCAAGTGCTGTGCATAGCTTGGGAGGGTCTAACCGTCAGATGTTTGGTGTTTCTGGTCAAAGACTACCAATGCCACTTCAACCCCCTCCCATGAGGCCAATGTCTGCAGGGCCTCTTCGAAGATCAACATTGGGATTGAATGTATGTGATATGTTTGGTCCAACAAAGAATCAGGACGCAACTGTACCCTCTACTAGTTCAAAGGTTTTGATTCAGAGCTTGAACATGCAACCGATTCAAAACAAAAATGCCAACGACTCAAAGAATCAGATGGTTAGTAAATTATGCCAATCACATTGAAATTCGTTACTTGAGAGAATTTAATATCCAACTGCAGCTCTTCGTCTTTCTATATTTTGTTTTCCTATCTTTCTGTACATGTGTGAATTTTGCAGTTGATATTCGATACTATACAGTTGGCAGACGTGGTAGGGGGATAAATATTGCTGAGGTCTTGGGATATTATTTTTTGTCAAACATATTAATGTCTGTTTGTTACATTTTTTGCCAACCTAAACTAGTTGCATTTGTGCATTAATTATTAGCAAATGTACACTGTTATGCCAGTGTCAAGCCACAAATGAATATGTTGAAGATTCTAGTTTGGTGCAAATCTCCAAAGCTGCTGACAATGAGAACAAAAATGCAGCTGGTAAGTGCGCATTACTTAGTTACTTTATGCAACATACATGCTTTTAGAAGGAAAAAATGAATGGTTAAATTATGTCAATATGCAGCAGGTACAATTACAAATATAATCTGATTCTTTGTGGAGGGATAATCCGTGTCTTGTTGTGAAGATTATACAGTATTTTTAGTGATAGCTTTGGGCAGGCTTGATTTTGGAAAAAGAGGTTGCATGTGGAGCCTAAATTAGCTTACGGAAGCATTGGTTAGGATTTAGTACATTGTCAAAAATTATGTTGCTTGTATCTGTATATTTACTTACATGACCTTTGTATCATACATAGTAGACTAGCTGAAGCAAAAACGTAGCCAAAGTGTCTGTTATACACTTTTGATTACGATTCTTAAGTTATTGAAAGGTGGATACTTGACTATGAAGTCTGCGACTCTCTATCTGTTCCATGAAAAGATCACGCCCGTAAGAATTATTCTCACTTACTCCGAAATATGTGCATTCAGTGTGCTATGGTGAAGATCCATAGACATCTTGCAATGTGAAGGTTTCAATTGCTCAAAAATGGTAGGTGTACGGTGGCAGACGAACAAATATGGAATATTTGCATTTGCTGGAGTTCAACATTGATTCTATCTGTAAGTGCACAAGATCGATTGTAACAAGTAATACAAATTGGAGTATTTTAGAGTATCAATTTCACAAGGATTATAATTACTAAACTTACTAATACGGTAATACCGGCTAAATGATGCAATTAAAGTAAATGAAAATTTAATAGAATGTAAATAAAGTACTAAGTTAATGAAACAAGATAATTAACTAGTACGAAAGGATTGTGATAATGAAATGCTACGGTTTTGAAGTTCACTTATGTGAAACTTCAATTATCATACAAGATTGATTATTAAAGTTGAAATAAAAATTAACCTAATGTATTTATATCTTCTCCTAATTTACACAATTAACTAGGTAATTACCATATCCCAATATATAAATCTAGTCAAACTCTTTAAGGATAGTCAATTTGTTAGTTATCATAATAGTCTAGGGAACCCCTTTCTCTAGATCTAAAATACTCATTCTTCTAGTACATAAGCCAAACTTCACCTCTTAGTCTTTCATATAATCCCTAAGATTGAATTTACAATGGCTAGTGATAGGTCTACATTTTATATGTTATTAAGAGAATTTACCTGATATTCAACACCTTTATAACATGTTTTATATGGAATTTATTATCCTTTATATTTAGTTCATTATCTTGCAGATAATGGATTTAAAGAGAATACGAGATTTAATTCGACTTTCTCTATAGTTTTCCTATTGATGACATGTTAGAGTTATTTAGAAGATGATAAGATTGACAACAACTTTGTAGAAGCCTTAGGGATCTAATTCTTACTCAAAAATATCAAAATAAGACTAGTGGAGCAAAACATAACAAGCATCAAACTTGTTGAGATAACAGGTGTTGTCTTTTGCGAACGTTTGAGAAGCTAAGAAGCAAAACAAGACTAGTGCTAGAGTTAATCATAGACCAACATCAAACTCATCTTGAATTTACATAGAGAAACAGTGCAAAGATGCTAGTTACAATTTGATGTCTGGTGCTGGTTACACTTTGACTTGCAAAGAGTAAAAGTTGGAGTTGGTTTGGCACTAGGTCTTGGGCATAATATAAGAGGATGTGTAACTTCTCAAGTTCAAATCCTCTAGAAATTTATTTTTGCAACCCCAACTATAAGTACTTATATTAGAAATAAATTAGGGGGACTCCAATCGACTTTGAGGGAGATTCTTGTAGAGTTTCATAGTTTTGTATACTTTATTTTCATTAAAGGAAGCTTGGGAGCAAGATTGAAGAAACATAGTGACAATTTGTCAATTCTTTCTTCTACTATCTCCTTTTATATTGATATTTATCTATTTATGTTTAGTTTTATCATATTTAGTTACTAGAAACATTAATTACGGTTAAGGATGTAGTTTGTATAGATTTTCAGTTATTAAAATATGAACTAAAACATTAATTTAAGTTATTCTTTTGATTTTAATTATTGAGTTTACGCCTAATTATTATAGATTTAATCATAGTGATCATATGAAAGACTAACATATGAAACACATTAGCATTAAAGAACGGTGGTATCCTAGATTTTAGTGATAACCATATAGATTAACTATAATTAATGAATATGATTAGGTTAAATTACATATCAATAAGTGGTAGTTACCTAATTAGATATACCTGTGTGCCTTAAGGGAGGGAATAGATACCTTAGACCCCGCATCTCAGCGGGATCTCTAATAGGATATTATTGTTGTTGATGTTGTTGTTTAACCATGATTAATAAATATAGTTACACATTTCCTTGTGGGGCTTGATACACTAGATTACTCTAGTTTTATAAACCTGCTACAATTGACTCTGTGCACTTACAGATTTACACAGCAATGTATCCAACTGTGTAAGTCTAAAAAGTATCTTCCGAATGTGTACATGGCCATATAAGTATAAACATAGCCGTGTAACTTCCAGGTCTTGTTGAATTGTTGTTCTTCTAGTAGTTTCTTATCCAATCCTCAACCTAATCCATCCCCTTCTTGTTCCACAAAGATAATTGAGTTTGAACATCAATAAGATGACTCAAGAAATGTGCTCTTAACTCATTTTAGCTTTTATGCTTTCAAATTGTACCTAAAACCAAATATGAACTAAGATGAATATCTTAAGTATTTCAAAGCATTAATCACTAAGTGTCATGGAGTGAATGTATAAACAATCAAGCACACATCAATATGCATATTGGTGTTTGAGAAAGAATGGGAAATTATTTTCAACTATCAGTCACATATAAGTGACAGAATAATGGTTAGGTTTAATCTAAAAAATGTAAGGATTTTGATTCAAGTCGCCATAGATTAATGTATCTACCTGGACATCTATTTGAATGATGAACGTTTACTTTATCTTTCACTAAAACTGCTAATTGTAACTTTCAAAGGAAGATGCTTTGGGTTTATTTGAACTCTTTAAGGAGGTCTACATAACTTCCTTGACTAGTAATAGGGAACTATAATTGTATCTTATTCGCCTCAAAGGTTAAAGGAGAAAGGCTTAGCAATAAGCAATCAAATGAATACTTCTATGATTACATAAACTCATCAGAACTCATTGATCTCAAATATGATGGGATCCTTTTCACGTGGAGAAACAAACAAGAGGGTTTTTGGCTGATAAGGAAGAAGCTCAATCATGCTCTCATCAATCCTTTTTAGGTTTCCTCTTTTAGCAATAATTCAGCTCATTTTTACAGTCCACTATACTAGGATCGTTCTCTTGTAGAAGTAAAAACAGGGACTAGGATTCATAAACTTAGATTCCTATCAAGTTTAATAAATTTCTCATTAAGTTCGAAGGATTTGAGTATATGGTAGTGATGGGATTAAGAAAGGAAATGGATGGATATCACTCATAAAAATATGTGAAGAAGCTGCAAGCAGTCAAGACTAAGTTGAAGAATTTGTTTTCAATAAAAATCAAGAACATTAATGAAGCCATTTTTAAGATAGAAGAAAATAGCCATATCCAATTTTTGCTACATTGTTCCCTAAAGGATTTTATGCTTAGAGAAATAGAAAAAAGATTTTTTGATAATCACTTTTTGGCCCTTAAAAACCGTTAATCACTGCTTAAAGCAAGAGTAACTTAGTTGAAGGAAGATGATAAGAGTTCCAAATTCTTTTTAATGCCATTATGGTAAGGAAAGACATTAACAAGAATAGCTTCCTTCTCAATGATGATGGAATCTCTATTACAAACCATAAAGAACAAAAAGAGATGATACACAATCATTACCAAGTTTAACTAGGTATATTAATCTTTTTTATTCTTGTCTATAGGAGTTATAGGAGTTTATCCCTAGTTGTCTCACTTCCTCTCAAATGGAATTCCTAATTAAACCATTTAATCCCTTAGATGTGAAGCTAGAACTATTTAGTATAAACCCTAACAAATCATCAAGAATAGATAAGTTGAATGCCAAATTTTTTCAAAGCACATAGCATATCACATGAGATTTGATTACTAAGTCTACTATGAAGCTCTTCAGCAATGATAAAATTTTGAAGGAGATTAATAAAACCTTTGTAACACTCATCCCTAAAAGACCTAATCAAAGATCTTTAAATGACTGCAAGTAAATATCGTGTTGCAACATGCTTTAATAAGTTATATCTAAAATGTTACCATTACGACTGAAAGAAATACTTATTAGTTTCATTAATTTGAGCCAAAGCTCCTTTGTGCATAGGAGGAGTATATGAGATAACTTGCTCTTAAGGCATGAGATCTTTAGAAAATATAAGAGCACGAAAAAGTTTTAAAGTTGTTTTATGAAACTCAACCTCAATAAAGTTTTCAACTTTTTAAGCTAGAAATTCATTATTGATGCTCTAAGAGCCTTTGGCTTTCTTGATGCCTTTATTTTTTGGATTGATGATTGCATAAGTAAACCATCATTCGTAGTACTTACCAATATGGAACCTATACCCTTCTTTTCTAGAGTAAAAGGTTTAAGAAAAGGTGGTCTATTATCCCCTTATCGCTTTGCAATCAGTATAGAGGTATTATCCAGGTTGCTCTTATCTAAAATTAAAGAAGGGAAATGCTTTAAATATCATTATAGATGCAAAAATTTAAAGCTTTTTAAACTGGCTTTTGCTGATGACCTCTTATTACTAAGTGGTATAGACCCCATTTCAATCTAAATTTACATAGATGCAATGTGCTACTTCAAGTCCATCTCTAATACCTTTATAATTAAAAGGAAAAGCTCTTTATATGTTTCATTAGATTCATGAACCAAGCCAGCTTACTCTGAGAGATCTTAGGGATTTAACTAGGAAACATTCTCTTTAAATATCTTAATATTCCTATCTCAAATAAGATGAAAATCTACCTAGATTGCTCACCTCTATTTAACTTTATTAAAAGGAGAATCCACCATTGAAACAATAAATTACTCTTTTATGCAAAAAGACTTCAACTTATATATTTTATCCTTAAGAATATCCATATCCACTAGTCTTGTCATCTCTATTTGCCCCAATAGCTTATAGGGACAATGAGAGGATGTTAAAGAACTTCATCTAGTCAAGATCCTCTTTGGAGCTCTAGTATGATGGTCAAAAGTCCCCGTTTCAACTAAAAAGGAAGGATTGTGTTTCCATTAAAATCACCAATAAAGTTCTCCTGGAAAAATGATTATGGATGTTTAATGATTCTTAATCCATCTAGGTTAAGTGGATTCACTTATAAATTATAAAGGATCAATACACTTGAAAAATCTGAATCGAACAATCTAACTACTGGACATTAAACCAATCCTTATATTTTATTATTTCTTAAGCAAGGAAATAGATGGATATCACTCATACAAATATGTGAAGAAGTTGTAAGTAGTCAAGACTAAATTGAAGAATTTGTTTTCAATTAAAATCAAGAACATTAATGAAACCATTTTTAAGATAGAAGAACATAGCCATATCCAATCTTTGCAACATTGTTTCCTAAAGGATTTTATGCTTAGATAAATAGAAAAAAGAGTTTTTGATAATCACTCTTTAGCCCTTAAAAACCCTTAATCATTGCTTAAAGTAAGAGTAACTTAGTTAAAGGAAGGTGATAAGAGTTCCAAATTCTTTTTAATGCCATTTTGGTAAGGAAAGACATTGACAAGAATAGCTTCCTTCTTAATGATGATGGAATCTCTATTACAAACCATAACGAATAAAAAGAGATGATATACATTCATTACCAAGTCTAATTAGGTATATTAACCTTTTTTATTCTTGTCTATAGGAGTTTATCCCTAGTTGTCTTCCTTCCTCTCAAATGGAATTCCTAATTAAACCCTTTAATCCCTTGGATGTGAAGTGAGCACTTTTTAGTACAAGTCCTAACAAATCATAGGGACCAGATAAGTTGGACGTCAAATTTTTTCAAGGCACATGGCATATCACATAAGATTTGATTACTATGTCTACTATAGAACTCTTTAGCAATGATAAAATTTTGAAGGAGATTAATAAAACGTTTGTAACACTCATTCTTAAAAGACCTAATCAAAGATCTTTTAATGAATACAATTCAATTTTGTTTTGCAACATGCTTTAAAAAGTTATCTCCAAAATGTTAGCATTATGACTGAAAGAAATAATTGTTAGTTTCATTAATTTGAGTCAAAGCTACTTTGTGTATAAGAGGAGTATATGAGATAACTTGCTCTTAACTCACGAGATCTTTAGAAAATATAAGAGCAAGAAAAAGTTTTAAAGCTGCTCTATAAAACTCGACCTTAATAAAGCTTTTTAAGCTAGAAATTTATTATTGATGCTCTAAGAGCCTTTGGCTTTCCTGATGCCTTTATTTTTTGGATTGATGATTGCATAAGTACACCATCAGTCGTACTACTTGCCAATAAGGAACTTATACCCTTCTTTTTCTAGAGAAAAAGGTTTAAGAAAAGGTGGTCCACTATCTCCTTATCTCTTTATAATCAGTATAGAGATATTATCCAGGTTGCTCTCATCTAGAATTAACTAAGGGAAAGGCTTTAAATATCATGATAGATGCAAAAAGTTAAAGCTTTTTAAACTAGCTTTTGTTGATGACCTTTTATTGCTAAGTGGTATAGACCCCATTTCAATCTAAATTTTCATAGATGCGATGTGCTACTTCAGCTCCATCTCTAATACCTTTATAATTAAAAGGAAAAGCTCTTTATATGTTTCATTAGATTCATGAACCAAGCCAATTTACTCTGAGAGATCTAAGGGATTCAACTAGGAAACATTTCCTTTAAATACCTTAATATTCCTATCTTGAATAAGTTGAAAAGTTACCTAGATTGCTCACCTCAATTTAACTTTATTAAAAGGAGAATCCACCATTGGAACAATAAATTACTCTTTTATGTAAGAGACTTCAACTTATAGATTTTATCCTTAATAATATTCATATCCAATAGTTTTGACATCTCTATTTGCCCCAGTAGCTTATAAAGGACATTGAGAGGATGTTGAAGAACTTCATCTAGTCAAGATCCTCTTTGGAGCTCTAGTATGATGGTCAAAAGTCCCCATTTCAACTAAAAAGGAAGGATTGGGTATCAATTCCATTAAAATCACCAATAAAGTTCTCCTGCAAAAATGATTATGGATGTTTAATGATTCTTAATCCATCTAGGTTAAGTGGATTCACTTATAAATTATAAAGGATCAATACACTTGAAAAATCTGAACCAAACAATCTAACTACTGGACATTAAACCAATCCTTATATTTTATAATTTCTTAAGCAAGGAAATTATGAGCATCAATATAATTGTATGGAAGACTTGATTTTATTACATTTTTTGGAATGATTTAGGTCCACTCTACAAGGTTTCAAGTTTAGACAATCTAAAGTTACTAATCCCTTTAAATGCTAAGTTGAGTCTTGTAATTATTAATGATAACTAGCATTGCAATATAAGGGGTATGAGAATTATCATGGATAATGATAGATCTTGTTTGAACAGAGAGCATTGAGTAATCTAGGCGGGCCACAACTTTAATGTCTTCACAAATAAATCATGTGTACGACTCTTCAAGC
>JAOQMM010000006.1:12627705-12643399 GCA_027563515.1 Erythroxylum platyclados
CAGAGAGCATTGAGTAATCTAGGCGGGCCACAACTTTAATGTCTTCACAAATAAATCATGTGTACGACTCTTCAAGCCTTTAAGACAACCCGTTACATAGAGAAAGTTAGGATGGTTTCTAAATATGTCTCTTAAAGCCTCCTTCAATTTGTGGATGACTATCAGGAAAATCTTATTAACCAAAAATAAATTACAGGGGATCCAAGTAAGTCTAATGTATTGATTGTGTGGTGACGATCATTAGAATATCAACCATCTACTACATTCATGCAGCTTCAAAAACTTTTAAAGTAATTGCCTCAAAATGTTTAAGCTCTTCTTCATTGAAAGTAATTAGGATCATTTTATCTCCTGGGTTGAGCTTGCTCACTTTACACATAAGGGAGATAATATAGTGTTCAAGCTTATCTTGAGTTTGTAGAGTTTACATGATATGGAGAGATAGGAATGCAATAATCTTTAAAGCTAAATCACGTTTAGTCCAAGCAACCACACAACTTTCTTTGAATTAGATTAGCTAAATCATTTTATTCTAAAATATTCATATGAAAATGAGTAGGGATTTAGCTTTGATTTAGTTAATAGGTTAGAAGTACTTTTCTAATTCTTTTTAGAGAATCTACTGATCTTTAAAGGTTTAAGTTTTAGCCACTATGGATAACTTATGCTCATAGCTGATAACTAGTTTTTGTTTGATTAGCTACTAATTTTAATCTTTTGTAATACTCAACTTCAGGGTTTGGTTTTGCCATCCTAATTGTTTTTTAACTTAAAATATATTTCTTCTAAAAAATAGGGCTATTTGGTTTCAATTCAATTTTTTATTATAATTTTTAGTTTATTTTTTAAAGAAAAAATAAAAACTTATTTAGTTGTTAATGTCAATGTATTTATGTTTTTTATTATTGATATAATTAAATAATAGATAAATTTAAATTTATTTTATTTATTAAGTAAGTAAATAATTTCATTTTAATCTCTTGTATAATATTTGTTAATCACTATTAGTAAAGATTACTATATTTATTGAAATAAATAATTTAGTAATTAGAAATTATATATAAATTATTATTTATTTGTTAATATACACCTTAATTATCGAAACTAATCTTATTTAAAATTTATGCATTTAATGAAATTCTAAAATTTGAAGTATATTTATTGAAAATTAATAAATTTAAAAATATTTTAAAGAAAATTTAACGTAATTATTAAAATTAATTAATTAATTAATAGTTGATATTAAATAATATATATTTAGTTGATTGTAATAAATCAGATTATAATAAAAATATGAAAATAAAAAACCTAAAATCAGTTTTATGATTTTTATAAGTTATGAAACTGAAAAAAAAAACTCAAACAAATAAATTTTTTATTAAATACAAAAAATCAAAAAATAAAATAAAAACAAATTGACACTTAATTATAGTTCATACCGTAAGATTGGTATGAAACTTCTCCACATTATACATGACATGCTTTTAATTGATAATAAAATAACAACCTTTCCATTTACAAAGATTAAATGTTCTTGAACATCCGTGCTTCCTAACATATGTTTCTTGTCGATGATTTAATTTTTGTTATGACATTCCTTCTCTATCTTTGCAAAGTAGAAAAGTAACAAATATTTCTACGTTATAAGACAAAAGATACTGTCGGAGACACCGGACACGCAGTAACGTTTTCCTATTGGTTTTGTGGTCATCACATATGCACACACCTAGTAAATAACATTCCTGATGCTTTAATGAAGATCGCCGGAGAAACGTGTTAGCTTCGAGAAACTCCACTTTACAAACATTTCCTAGTGATAACTAGATTGTCAATATCCATGAAGAGAATGATTAGACATATCCCCGAAGACAAAATCCACCAAATTAATTATAATGCCTATTTCCTAGTGTTTAATTGTTCGTGAAGTTCTTGGTCTGATATTCTTATGATTAGAAAGACAAGGATAGGGAGGAGATGGACAGCCAATTCTTTCGTTCTCATTGGACTTTACGTACTAGGCATTTTGTCGGTGGTGTCTGTCATATACTCTGATGATGAATATGCGTATGGATACTCATCCATTATATAGCAATACGAGACAGAGTCTGCAGGCCTCTATTATTTCTCTTTACTAGTGTAATTAAATATACATAAATCGATTAGCAGCAGCCTAGTTCGTCCTGAGACCATCGATTCTTGCCTTCTTTTGCCTAAACACAACATGCTAATTAACTAACTCCCCCAGTTCGTAGCTAACTACAACATGGTAATTGACCAACTCTCCCATCGTCGATCTCCTAGATCCCTTGATAATTAATGTGTATGTGGATAACGCGCAGGTGGATGATATGGAAGCTATCAACATAGACGATGACATTTCCTTGAGCCTATCAGTAAAAAGGAAAATAGGTGGATTTAGAGCTTGCATGTTTACCTTTGGTAAGAATTAGCATTATGTTATGTAGTTACCATGAATACTTCTACGTTTTTAAAGTTCTAATAGATGTCCGTTTTGACAGTATTGATGGCACTTGAAAACATGGGATTCATAGCGAATATGGTTAGCATGGTTCTTTACTTCTATAACGTGATGCACTTTGACATAGCAAGCTCTGCCAACACCCTTACAAACTTCTTGGGTTCAACCTTCCTGCTTTCTATAGTCGGTGCCTTCATTTCTGACGCTTACTTGAACCGACTTCACACCATATTGATTTTCGGAGTACTCGAAATTCTGGTGAGTAATAATTGTTGTAATATATAATTGCTGTAGTATCAGTTGATGACGACGCCGTGAAGAATATAATTAATGCACGTACAGGCATTGGTGATGGTGACAATTCAAGCATATTCAAAGGACCTCCACCCTAATAAATGTGGAAAGGAAAGCTGTGTGGAGGGCGGCATAGCGCTAATGCTGTACTTGTCGCTATGTTTGCTGGCGATGGGTTCGGGAGGAGTAAGAGGAGCTCTTGCTCCTTTTGGAGCTGACCAATTTGATTCTAAGGATCCAAAAGAAGCAAACCAAGTAGCCACCTACTTCAATTGGGCTACTCTTAGCACTGTTCTTGGTGGAGCTATTGGAGTCACTTTCTTCGTTTGGGTTAGCATTAACAAAGGTTGGTACAAAGGTTTTCTGATTTCAACTGTTGCTACCACTCTTGGTTTCATCGTTTTAGTTCTTGGGACCCCCTTCTACCGACTCGCTAAACCTGGACAAAGCCCCTTGTTAAGGATCATGCAGGTAACTAATATTAATGTTCACCCCTATTCTAAATATTAGTTGCAAATTACTTCACTTTATTCATTTTAGCTAGCTACATGATTTACATGTATTTATTTATGCAGACGCAGGGAACAACTTAATCAATTTTATTTTTATTTAGGTGCTTGCTTTGGCAATGAAAAACCGACGACTCCCACTGCCAAAAAATACTGATGAACTGTACGAGATCAGTAGTACTGCTACTACTGATAAAGAAGCTATATCCATGGAGGAAAAACTTGCACACACCAATCAATTCAGGTAGCTCACGCAAATTAATTTAAGGACTTCATTGCGTTGTATATCATTTTGTCAACAACTTATCATATACATTTTTTTTCGATTTGATGATACGCGGAACCAGATTCTTAGATAAAGCTGCAATCGTTTTTGGTGAAGAGTTGACGTACACAGAGGGAACAGTGTGCACAGTGACGCAGGTGGAAGAAGTGAAGATCCTGGCGAGAATGATGCCCATACTGTTGAGCACGATCATTATGAACACATGTCTAGCACAACTCCAAACTTTCTCTGTACAACAAGGCAGTAAAATGGACCTATATCTCGGTGGATTCTTAGTTCCAGCTCCTTCAGTTCCTGTAATTCCAATTATGTTTATGATCATACTTATTCCTCTCTACGAGTACTTTTTTGTCCCATTTGCTCGAAAAATCACCGGCCACCCTTCAGGCATCACTCAACTTCAACGTGTCGGAATTGGTTTAGTTCTATCTGCCATTTCGATGGCTGTAGCTGGCGTTGTTGAAGTGAAAAGAAGGAACCAAGCAACAAGGCACCCTGATGAGCACCCCATAAGTCTATTCTGGCTTTCCTTTCAATATGGGATCTTCGGTATAGCAGACATGTTCACACTTGTTGGACTCATGGAATTTTTCTACACGCAAGCACCCTCAGGCATGAAATCGCTCTCTACTTCATTCACGTGGCTGTCACTCTCATTCGGATACTTCTTGAGCACTGTGTTTGTGGATCTCATAAATGCCATCACAAAGAGAGTAACTCCGAGCAAACAAGGATGGTTACATGGAACAGATTTGAACACCAACAATTTGAACCTGTTTTACTGGTTCTTGGCCATCCTCAGCTGTCTCAACTTTGCAAATTATGTGTACTGGGCCAAGTGGTACAAGTACAAAACAGAAAATGATAAACATAAGGAAACTGATGAGCCAACTATACCAAGGTCTTTATTAGGTGATCCATCAGTTGTTGGTGAGAACAAGGAGTTGAATAACACGGGCACCACTAATGCGGACATGATCAGTACGATAGAGACGACCAAGACAGCGGAAAGCACGGAGGAGGAGAAGGAGATCGTCGCTAAAGACATCAATTTTCCGACGATATCATAAAACGTCGCGAAAACCTTCATAAGTCGTCGCCAAAAGCTCACAACGTAACTAAAAGCTAGTTTTGTTGCAGTGAGAGGAACTCTCCATTAAATCATGATAAAGAACTTCATGTCCAAGACGTAGCCCTCTCTTCTGAGCCTTAAATGGTAATGAAGGAGCTAGCTAGCTTAGCAGTTCATTATCTTTTCATAAATCTGATTGCATCTTCCACATTTGGACTATACTATATATATAGTACAGTAATATTACCACGGACACTTCTATGTATGCGTCAGGCTCTATACTTATAGAGATGATAGTTTTGTTTGATAATATAAATTTTGCTCGTGAAAATTTCAAGGATCCATTCGAATTGTACGATAATTTTGTTCTGTCTACTGATATTTTCTGAATCAATTTCAAGTACCTTTAATTAATCTTTTAATTAAATTCTCTAATATTACTGATTTTCTTAATTAAGTCTTTCCATGAACTTTCTTACCAAAAAGGTTTATATGATGGGTCAAATTGGTACAAAGATGATATGTTTTTTCCCAAAAAGGTTTATATGATGATAATTACGTTTTTTCCCTTTTTTAGTGATTCTCTTATCTCATGAAGGAGCAAGAAAAAAAAAGCTATAGCATATTCCACCGATGAAGCAGAATATCAGGCCTTTGCTAACACTACTTTTGAACTCACGTGGTTATGTTAGCTGTTACAAAATATGAGAATTGAACATTCGTCACCTACTACCATCTATTGTGACAACCGTAGCGTTATTCAAATTACTCATAATAATGATGTAGTTCATAAGCACACAAAATATACTGAGAATGGTTATCACTTTACTCATCATCATGTCCTGCAAGGAACTATTTCTCCTCTTTGTATCATCCTGTGACTAGACAACTGACGTCTCTAAAACTCAACTACTAACTGGATTCAATGAAATAATTAACAAATTCAAATTCGCATGATACCATACTGAATTTGAGAGAGGATTGTTAGTCAACTATAATATTCTGCATAATATTTGTATACGATCATATCAAAGATCAAATAGTATAAGAATATCATCTGTAGCTTATGCAGAATAGATTTATTCCTTTTGTTCTTGAATTTGCAATTCTATGTACCTCTATTTATTGTCGCTAATGGCGTGGTGGTTATCGTCATTGTGTTTGGCACACCAAACTAGAGAGGATAAATTAAAAAAAAAAAGATAAAGAATGTCTCTATCTTGAAAACCCGTTGCCTTGTCGAATGATGATAACTAAAAATCTGTATTTTTTTCAAATTTTTGTTGTGGTTTCATTAGCCAACAAACGTGTTTGGGGGTTCCGTTTAATTGATTTTAAAAAGCGCAACAAGAAAAGGGCAACACTTGAGAACAGCTAGCAGAGTGCATGACTGGCAAATGGCAGCACTCAGCACAGAATTGATCTTTCCTTCCCTGTACAAGTACTACAAAGACAGTTTTTCAAAATATATTATCAGGCATGTCCCTTGCTATGCGCAGCAGCTAGTTCAACAGAGATGATGAAAGTAGCCTTTCCTGCTTCCCTTAGATACTGCACATCTCCATTCATAAGCCTCACCAGTTTTCTGCTGATAAGCAGGCTGGTGCCCTCCTCTGAAGCATCTTCAACACTTCCATACATTTCATTCAGTAATGCTTCAGGTACCCCACTACCTGCATGTGTTATGCTGACCACAAATGAATGCAACCGTGTTACTAGTTATAGAAGACCTGAATATATATCAAACGTGGATGTGTTTTACAGATTCATTATCTCCTGTATCAACAAAACACTTTTTCCATGTTATGCGTCATGATTTTTCATAAACGTGAATTGGTTTACAAACTGTGAATTCTTAGATCATTTGAAATTGTCTTCTTTCAACATTGATGGGAAAAGATGGGAGGTAATTGTTCTCAGTTCCCTATTTAGAGTGCAAGATTCTGACATTCAAATACTCCTAGAAGAGAAGTTCCTTAAAAGAGTAATTTCATGACTGGCAGCATGCTATTTTCAGTGGATGTTTTCATTGAACATAAAACTAATTCATAGAGTGAAGAAGGTATTTTGTATCTTGTTACTGTTCCTACGCCTCTATGTCTACTTACACAGGAAAATGACTGATTCACACTGTGTCTAAGGTAGTACCTGACCTCCAGATGCACAAGATGTACTGAATGTCCTAATTGATCCTTGGTCAACCTAGCGGTAATAGTAACCAGGCTTGCATTTGGTGTATAATTTACAGATACCGACAGGAAGTCTGCTATTATCTGTTGAAATCTAATGCTATCACCAGACAATGTTTCATTCATCATCTCCTCTGCTCCATTATTGATTATCTGAACACCCTTGCCCTTGCTCTTCATCATCACTTGACTAATGGAAGCAACTAGGATTTCGTCTAGTGTAAAGTCCACCATCTCCAAATCCAAATAGCTGTTAATCAAAAAGAGACGCAAAAGTTAAAAGAAGATGGAAAATATATAATATCCAAGATAGAAACATCACGTGTGAATAAGCGCCAACCAACTCAGAGACAGGACCTCAATTTCTTCTGTTCAATCTCCCTAATGCTCAGGTTGCTATATCTAAACCATATTTATCTTGTCCAGGTTATATACTGAATTTCATGGAAACACTTCAACCAGAATTTAAACCATATCTATCTTGTTCAAGTTCTATCATTAAAAGCTCAAGGATTTTCCTATTTTATTCGTACCAGAATTTGAAAGATTTAAAAAACACTCCACGTGAAGCTGCAGAAACAATCAGGAATAGGAAGGATGGATAAAACACAACTTCTCAACTTCAATAGCATAGCATAGTCAACATCAACTAGAAGGAGCTTAATGCTAGATATGCAGGATGGAAAGGCATCTCAATCTCAATTAGGTAACTATGTCAACATTAATGCAGTTTGCTCAGGGAAATCTTCAAATGGATAAGGCCAAAACTTCCACGAAGTAAGCACAAATATAAGGCAAATGCAATCCAAAGTGTACAATAGCGGATGCAAAATACGTATCTGTTTGTGCAATGCACTTCAAATTCGGAAACCAGTCTATTTCAGTGGAAAAAGTTTTGGAGTTGGCATATATTTTGCATGCAATTAATCCCCAGAAAGATTTCAATCATAATCCTAAAACACATAGCCATAAAAGATTTCAAATGCCATCATCATCATAATGGCAATCTTAAATATCAAGATAAAACAAAAGGGTAAAATTTATATTCTATGAGAAGGAAAATGCCCATTGATCCTTCAGAGGATTTCTCTCATTTATAATCAGGAAATAAAACGCATCATAACAGAATTTAAGTTGAACCAATGCGAATTCGGATTGAACAATTTGGAAGAAAAGAAAGATAACTCTCAATGAATTTAGGTTTATCATACCCCTCAACGATACTGTCAAGGTTGGAATCATCAAGAATCTTACTAAGTTGACGTTGGCAGTGGGCACTAGTATGCAAAAGCTGTTTTTGTTCTGCTCCCAATTCCATACTTTCCATCATTTTTTCAGAAAATATAATCCCAGCAAGAGGATTTCGGACCTGCCTTTTTATATAAGCTAATGCTCTTAATCTTTTTGTAGCTGTTTGCTCTGATAATCGCTGGACATGAAGAGCTTGTTGCAGTTCTTGGCTTGCCAGCTGCAGAAAGCAGAAAACCCCAGTGACTGCTCCCTCTCTGTCCAATTTCTTACTAGCACATAAGAGGCATTCTACATATTTGCTGTTCCTAGCAAAGAATCCAAAAGAGATTTTTTCAGGTTCCTGGCTAGTCATGGCATTATTAAGCATAATCCCAACATTTATAAATGCATCTTGATTCTTAAGGCGACAACATGCCTTATTAGTCCCAAAAACCTCTCCCAAGAGCATTTTACTTATTACTTCTTCTCTTCTCCAACCAGTCAACTTTGTCATGGCTGGATTCCACTCCGAGCACCAGCCAAATTCATCAGTCCCAAATATTGGGGGAATCAATGGGTTTGGGTTTTGTACAATTGCTTTGTAATCACCTTCTATACGAGTGAACTTGTCCATCACTGTCTTCTGCCCAGTGATATCTTGAGCAACAAAACACACACCCACCACATTTTCCTGAAGGTCCCTGCTTGCACAAGCATTAACAACTAAACTGATGGGGCCACTGTCAAGCCTGTAACCGTGTGTTTTAATCTCAAATTCGATATTCTGTTCCTCTTTACCTGATTAGAAAGAAAACTAATTGATATTAGAATATCACTGGAACGTTTGGAGATATATGCACATATAGATAGCAGCAATGTGAACTAGATATTGTTCCTTATTTCAGGCAATGAAAATGAAACACAAACATATCTTACCGATAATCATGCAAACAATAGAGAGATATAATGTAATCATGTCTCCTATCCTTGCCAGGAAAGTTTTTCGGAAAAGCTCACTGTTAGATAATCCTTTCTCTTTTTCTTTTTTGTTAATGATGGTCACAGATGATGAGAAAGAATCAAAGAACTACTGACACACAACTTATGTTTTATTAGAGCAATACAGCACACCAACAGTTTTCTTAGTGGTGAGTACAAACTTGGACAACCTACAGAAACAGTTCAAATCAACACATAATCTGCCAAACAGTGGTCATGAAACTATCAAGTTGGCTCTAGATATTATTTTGAAAGGAAGTGAATAGATGGATTTATTATATGTTAGTGGAAAATTGAACCGCCAACCTATTCTCGACCTACTTTGTCAAGACCTTAATTGTAACTAACAAGTTGACTTCCCATTTGATCTGTAAAACCATACTCAAGAAATAGTAAATCTAAATTTTACTGTTTCAGGATTCTATCTTTCAAAGCTTCAAATACTTAAATTTTGAAATATAGAAGATCAAGCAATTTCTCATCTGACATAACTAAAGGGTATTGTTGGTTTTCAAATTCCCCAACCTGGAATTGTGGGGTGGGTTAGGCTAGAGAACAAAAATTGCTCTAGTTTTCCTATAAATAATTCCTAGTTATATCAATGTACATATTCTTGTTTGAATTTTTGATGCATCTGAGGGCATCGCTTTTAAAGAGGAGAGATGGTGACTTGAATCTAGCCTCTCATGGGTTGATTAGAGAATTTACTGTGAGACCACTCTCCTCTCATCCAATAAAAATGTTCCTTACCCATTAGATTTCATAGCATAAGGAAATTTGGGGACATACCCTGCAATGCCAAGAGTAACATTTTTTTAACTCTGTCAACAGAAGAATCTTCAACTAGTGTTAGCAAATGCTTCCCAATAGCTTTCTCAACAGCTACCCCTGTCAACTCAGCAACTTTTGTGTTCCACCCATTCACAAGGCCATCAACATCAACTGCCAATATTGGTACTGTAGCTGTTTCAATTAATCGGACCATCTCGCTTGTCACTGCTTCAAGTTCCTGCATTCCTTCAATCTTTAAGTCACTGAGCTGGGAATGAATTCTTTTGGTATCTGAATCCAAAGTTTCCATGTCTTTAAATGCATTTCTCAATATTAATTGCATCGAGTGAATTGCATCCATTTCATAGTCCTTCCAAGGCAGACTTCTTGTTTTGACAACATCAAGAAAGGCCTTAAAGGATGACCTTGGATGCATTTTCCTACCATCGTCCTTCTCACCTGGTTCATGTTTTGCACCGCCCCATCGAATTTTTGCTGCAGTTTGAGATCGAAACCAAAACAGTGCATCCTTGGAACTTATTCTTACAGCTGCCATGCCACAGACCACATCACCAAGAGCCAGTGCACCTGGGTACCCTGCATCACATAGGCTATCTGTACTCAACCCTGTAGAATCCATATGGCATTCAGAGAGCCATGCAACTATGTGGTGAATCTGGAGATCACTTGGAGTCAATCCCAATCTCCATATCTTGTTATTGTACAATAGTGCAGCACCATCACATTTCACGAGATCCATTATGTTTGGGCTCTGAGTCATAATACCCAATGGTGCATCACGCATTAGCATATCACATAACAGTGTTTGTGTGCGCAAGATGTTCTTCTCAAAAATCTGATTTTCTAATTCCAGTTCCTTGTTCACATGAATAGCAAATACTTGAGCAAGAAATTCACAAGCATACCTTAAAGGGAAAGGAACAAACCTTGGACTAGTGTTATGGCATACAATTAAACCCCAGAGTCTCTTTCTTTTATGTGGATGTGCAGAATCAGGGCCATCAAGATCTTCATTCCCCTCATTAATTACAACCGCCATAACCAGTGAAGCAATTGAATTCATGTTCTCCATGTACTGTAAGTGGCAATTGTGCGGAGCTCTTAGGGTTGAACCACATAAAGTCAGATCAAATTGAAGCTTCTCATCTTGAAGCACCTTGACATGTTTTGCACAACAGTCAACAATCATCCGGACCTTATTCTTCATAAATAAAAAGCGTGCAGCCTGAGGAATATCAGTAGCTGGATAATGCAGACCCATATAAGGCTCCAGACCAGGCTTAGTTATTTCGGAAACAACTTCCCCATGGTCATCATCATGAAACTTATACGCCATCACCCTATCATAGCCCGTCAATTCAAAAACCTCCTGGACCATAGTGTCACAAAGCCTTTCCATGCTCCCACTAGGTAAGGACTGCAACCTGGTAATTGCTTTGGCAGCAAGCTTATAGGACTGGAGTGCCCCAGCTGCTGTCATGGGGACCTCATAAGGCTTCACAGGTTCAAAATCAAGAATCAAGCTACCAGTTACGCGATGAATGATTGCATAAAAAGGCTTCCCAGATGTCTTGCAATGAACTAAGATAGGATTCAAAAGTGCAATGTCCCCAAAACCCAAGGCTTTTTGCAAGGCAGAAGCAGTGGGGCCAGTGAAGATAGTTCTGATGTCAGTTCCAATGCCAAGAACGGGGTAATCTCCAACACTTGGGACTGCATGACTAACCATGGTTAACATTTCAGGGGCATTTTCACTGTAAGCAATGACCTTGAAAGTTTTCTCATCCAAGGCCAGCAAGCATCCAAAAGGTTGGATCAACTTGCCTTTCTGGATGTGATGAAGATAAGCTGTGGTCACTTTGTCAGACTTACGTTGTTGATCACCTCCTGCAAGGGAACCATTGACGCGTAGTGAGCTTGAGTAATCAAACGAACTGCCTGACTCTTCAAAATCTGCATGAAGCTTTGCATCCATGGTGGTCTGAGCAATAATTCTAGTACTGTGTCTTGATCTCCCAGAATTGCTAGTCGAATGGCTAGGCCTTGAAGAAGACATTTCCCTGCAGACTGGGAAAATTAAAACAAGGAATTGTCAGAAATTACTTAATCAACAACAATCCCTTTGCTCTTCCTTTTTTTTTTTCTTTTAATGTTCTTTTGGGGCTACAAATTAAACATTACTTAACCTCTTTTTAAGTTAGAAGTTTCTATCATCGCCATAAAACACAAACTAGGTTGTTGCCTGTGGACGTAATAACTATACAAAAATGGCAAAGGTTGATCCAAGTACACAAGACAAGTGTGAACAATTTTCTAGTCATCTTTTGGTTGGAAAAAAGAAGGTAGTTGGAATAAATAGAATCAAGAAAAGAAATAATTAGTGAAGTTCCACGAATTATCCTATCTTTAATTTGCTTGATTCAACAAGCTCAGCTGCGGAATAAATAGAAGAGAAATCATTAATTGAATAATTAAGGATAATAACCGAAGAGAGAGCAGAAGTATTAAACAACAAAGAGCATTTTGAGTAAGATGAAAGATTAGGAACAGGCGTCCAACCTCGTGGAGTTGAAGAAGCAGAAGAAGACGACGAAAGCCAAATCACTGCTTCAAATCCAGTCCTTTTGAATTGGGAAGGCTACTCATCTACAAGAAGAAGAAGAAGAAGAAGAAGAAGAAGAAGAAAAGCTTGGAAATGAGAATCCCAAGTGAATGTGTTCTGTCCCTATTTCAGTCCCAAGACAGAGCAGGGACCACCATACTATTATTCCAATTCATTATATATATATATTATGTATAAATCATGCGTAAACAGAGTCGTACTCGTAGCTCCAGCAAAATTCACATAGATTACATTGTGAATTGTAAATGGGAACTGTTTTCTTGTTGGTTCCCATGTGGATAACAGTTGCCATAAATAGTATCTTATTCTTCACTCACTCTCGTTTTCTCTTGAAATTCCTAATAAACTTATTAAGCACACTGTCTGCTCGTTAAGTGTTCAACCCAAGGTTCTAATTTTAGCAGATCAAAGTTAGTTGCCAACGAAAAGGTCAAAAATGGAATCTAAGTCTAACACAGGATGTTGTGTAGGAAAAAAAAATTTATTTAACCAGTCATGGGTTGGAATTTGGTAACAGATAATTGTTGAAGAAATTAAAGTAACCAACCAAAAGAGTGGGTCAAAGTCAGAGAACCAGAAGGTCCGATACGATACGATACGATATCCACCATCTTCTTCTTAAGAATATGATAATGATATGGCGACCCATCAAGCAAAAGCAATATCCATGGAGCTGAATACCGAGAGAGCCAAGTACACACATAGATTTACTCAGTATGGGTCCCATTCCCATACTCCCTGTCTGCCTGTCTCCCTGCCGTTACCTTTTCGTCCCATTCTTTCCCATTGCCGAATGCTGTCATTCGTTATGTTTTATTTTAATTATATTTAATATAAACACTTTCTGAAGGCACATCCAATTCCAGCATTTCTTTTTATATTATATCCAAGCAAACCAACCACAGTTGTAGCCTTTAGTGCAATGTTATGAACGTAACAAATCAACCCTTTTAGTATTTGTCAATACGAGTTACTATGTTAAGTAATTTCTAAATTTATAAAATAGTTTTTAATTTTTTTAAAACTACAAAATATTTCTTCAATATATTATATTGTATAATTTATAATTTTACATCGATCATGCCTCCAAAAATTATAATAATATGTTAATTTCTATTAATATTAACTTTAAGATATTTGACATATAAATAATAATTACAATTCATATAAAAAATCATACAAATATAAAATTAAGGATAATATAAAGTATTTAAAATGTTACAATTTCATCATATAATAATAATTATTACATCAGAATATCATATAAAAAGAATAATAAATATTCATAACTCTTTACGTATTACAATTTGTAAATACCAAAAGTGAAATCTTAAACAAAAAAATTTATAGTTATAATTATATTGCATAAATAGATTTTAACATATACATCAAATATAAATAAAATTAAAAGAAGAAGAGAAACAAAAACCAGGAACTTCTTTTCATTGAATATTTGCTCAAATCGCATCGACCCTAATTCTTATTTGGTATAAAATCTTTATCATTGAGAGGAGCCTCATCATCACTATCATTCAAATTCATTTTACCAAATGACATGTCAATCCAAGATTATCTTCCAAGTCACTCTCATCTATCAAATTTGGTTCCTCATAAACTTAATTCGCCAAAAGATCGATATTGTTAAGGTAAATTGGATCTACAAAACTACTTTTTCTATTAAGGGTCCTAGTAAATAAATAAAATAAATTATTAAGAAATTATATTCAACTTAACAATGATAATAACATATCTTTCTCGAAGCTTTTAGTTATATAGAACAAGGATCAAGTCGTTCCATATTTTGTGTTCCAATTTATTCCTTTTATTGGAATATATGAATTCAAATATGCTCAAATTTTTTCATACCTTGTTGCACTCACACATTGACTCAAAATTTGATTTGCTCTCTAGTCCTAATTGGTCTCACCAAGCAACTATAAGAAAACAAAAGTAATATTATAAACAAAATAAAATGATGATTAATATCCAATAAGTAACAAAGGGGAAAAAATATATCTGGATTAAGCTTTTCTCTTGGACGAATAGCAATGGGCATCCCAAATCACTAAAAACATCTTTATAAACCTCAATTTGTGAGCTTAAGAGAGCTTACATCATCTCATGGGCAACAGTTGTTGTAACTTGTAATAGTTAATAGCATCCACTATGAAATTCAACTTTCTTTGTAAATTTTGGTCTAAAATAGATATCAGGATTAAAAAATGCCCAAGTTACAAACAATGGAGAATAAAGTTGTCTTTCTTATTGCTTATTAATGACTACAAGATAAGGTGTGTATAAAGAAGTTCTATTTTTCAAATTGGCCTTGGTTGCTTCCTTGCCCTCTCCATGGCATCATAAAAATAACTCATAGTTGCCTTCTTATTACTATCAACTAGACGAGGTATTCTCACTAAAGGCTCATAAACTCGTATTAAAAAGTGACACTAGGACCAAAATTTATGATCTTTAAGGATAATTCTAGAAATCTCAACTTTAGCATTAGACCTGGCATACTATGATACAGCCCACTTATCACTTGTAAATATTTTCCTCATCTCCTCCTTCATTATATTAAGACGACACAAATTCCTACCATTGGTGAAATCCTTCCCTATCAAATTTATAACCTATGCACAGTTATAAATAAACTTGTTCACTTTCTTTGCTTTCTGAATAGTCTCATCAATCATAGGAAAGTATCTAGCATCTCCTATATTTTCCAACATCTAGTCAAACCAATGTGCAACATAAGGAGACCAACAAAAATAATTATATCTGCTTTGCAATCTTTTCTTAGTTGTTTTGTAAGCAGAATCATTGTCAGTAATGAATTGAATAATTTTTCTGGCCCAACTTCATTCACAACTTCATCAAATATCTAAAACAGAGTATCAACATTTCTAGTAAGGCTAGATGCACCAATAGACTTCAGAAACATTGTCCTTTTAGCATAATAAAATCAAAATTTGATAATGGGTTCATGTCTTCTATTTATCCAACCATCACTCATACGTCTATAAGTTGCCCAATTCATTTTTCTTTCATCCAAATAACTCTTTATTTCATAAATAGAGCTGATCAAAAGTTTATCTTTATAGTCATCAATTGAAAGAGCCTTATATCTTGGACCATAAAAGGCAATATGTAACACTGGATTTCCGGAGCCCCAACACTGGTATGTACTCTGAGAGACTCTTATTTTTTATACCGAGAGACTC
>JAOQMM010000006.1:12660384-12670778 GCA_027563515.1 Erythroxylum platyclados
AACATGATGTTTGTTATTTCCTTTCTCATCTCTGAACTTATCTGACTCCCCATAACCTCATTACATTTTCAAGTCCATATTTTTCGATAATAATTTTATTCTCATAACTACTATACCATATTTCTTTAATGCTGCCATCAGCTATTCGTATTTTTAGTGGTTTATTTAATCTTTTCCATGTGTGTAATAATTTTTTAGTGGCTATACATATAGTCACTCCTGTATCTATGTATGCATTGACTTGTTTATTCTAAATCTAAATCTGAATGAATGTTGTATTCGGATTCGCTATTTGATTCTTGGTAGTCATATAATGTATTAATTGTCGAATCAGTTTCATAATTGGATTCTATAGGTTCTAAATTTTCTATTCCTGCAATTTGTAATATATTAACTTTTTCTTGAAATTGTTTCTTCTGTTTATTCGGGCATTCATTTGCATAGTGTCCTTCTTTATAAAGCCAACATTTACATTGTTTTTTTTATGGACAATATTTTTGTTTAAGTTTAAATTTACGATAATTTTTCTTTCTAAATGTATATTTTGAAGGTTTATAATATTTTTTAAATGTCTTGGTTTATATTTATGCCATCTTTTATGTCTATTAGGATATCTAGAATAGTGCTTAAATCTTTTGGTAGGGTATTTGTATTTTCTGGATTTTGTAGATTAACATCCATATTGTTGGGGTATTTCTGGGAATTTTGATCAACATAGATTTAATTTTTTATGTTCTAATGTTTTATGTAATTTAGCTTCTAAACATTTTTATATTAGAATTCATTTAGTTAAATTTATTGCTCCTCCTAAATTATTTGCTATTACCTTCTTTTCTGTTTCTTCTGCGAAAAGTTGTGATACTAGTGTGTTAAAGGGTGATGGTAATTTATGTATATAAACAAATGTATACACTTCCTGTTCAGGTCTAGGTAATTTATAATAATATTTTCAAAATTCACATGTAAATTCTTCAATATAACATATATCATATATATTCATATTGTTTAAATGTTGTGCTGCTTGTTTTCTTTCTTCTTGTGTAACTTCTTGATGATGTTTGGTAACATTTTTGCCTGAAAATTCAGTAAATAATTCATCAACTATTAGTTTTAATATTGAGACTCCAGATATAGATTCTATAAATCTAGGGTGATTTTTGATCTGTTGTTCATTGGTTAAGAGATGATTAGTTACATTCCCTGTTGTTTTATTTATATAATTATAATTTGGAAGATACTCTGTATATAAAAACTGATGCATCTATAAACACATGGGCTGGATGCCTTTTGGCAAAACCACCCAATCAAATATGTAGAATTTTTTTTAATGCAAATATATAAATGGCACTTTCAGCCAAGCAGAAAGCAATTATCCAATTCACGAGAAGGAGACTCTCACTTGTATAAAAACTCTGCGCAAGTGGAGAATTGATTTATTACCTATTGAATTCTATATACAAATCGACTCGAAATATCTATGTGGCTTCAACAGATACAATATCAAAGCAAATTGTAATCAAGGAAGGTTAATCCGATGGCAATTGGAACTTAACCAATATAATTATCATATTTCTTATATCAAATCTACTGATAATTTCCTTACAGATATACTCACCAGAGAATGGAAGCAGCTATAGCTAGTTTAAAAGAATCATTGAAGCAGAAAGAAAAAGAATTATTTGATCTACAACAACAAGTTGGCCTATGTACTAAAGAAATCAACCAACTCCAATCTACCATATCTCTACTAGAGAAACAACAGAATCCCACTTCAAAACCTACTATTCAATCTGAACCATCAACTGACACCCAATTACCCGAACTAGTCACACCACAAAAATTCCTTAATCCACCAGAAATATCCCAAAATACTAATTCTTTAGCCAAAAGTAAGCTCAAAGAAAAATTTTATGTTCTATTCAATGGACTTCTACCTGGCATTTTTTATGAATGGCACAAAGCAGCTACCCACATTGTAGGAGGACCAAATATAATCCACAAAAGTTTTCAAACCAGAGCTGAAGCAGAAAAAGTCCTTTCCGACTATAATTAATCCTCATCTTCAAACACTATATGATTGAAACCCACTTACCAACAAATAGTTGAAAGACCACCAACACCAAAGTCTAATTTAAGACCTTTAGGAAAACCTATAAACCCAGCCAATTTGGACCAAATTAATTCTATACCTACCAAATCACTCAAGGAAGAATTCAGACGAATAACTGCAGAAACCTTTTAAAAAGGATTCCAAGCACTAAACAATTAGACCGAAGACCAAAATCAATTCCATTACTATCCACAAGACGGAGGCAAATATGGCCCAAAAGCTATTGTTCTACCAGAAGCTGATCGATTAACCACTTATCTACTATTCCAAAGTGGGCATATAGAGACAATTTACCTAACCAGCTTAAATATACTCTCTGAATTTCCCATTGGATTTATCTCAGCAATTAAGAACTACAAAGATCGGTTCACTAAGGATTGAGAAATATATCTAAAAATTTACGGCACTTATCCAGTCTTTGCAACTACAGACAATTTACATCAAGCAGAAATCAAAATTCACAGATATGCTTTTATTCATCTTGGAATCAGCAATGGATTTTATCCACCTCGAGACAGTCCACCTTAGCATCCACTCACATAGGACTTAATGAATCAGTTCAACCTAAACTGTTTTAAAGGAGTTTTTCAACAATGTCTGAAAATCACTGAAGAGTCAATGGTATGCTTAAATTACAAAGGCGGTAATCTCATCTGTATATCCATTTTCAAAGGACTCATTCAGCCAGATTATCTACACCATATTAAGACATTCGAAAATACGTTTGCACATAATCTCTTCCCAGATGTATCACTAAAGTGGAAACAAGCATTTTGTTAATAGTTCCAACAGTATAAAGGTCATACCTGTACTGAGTGCGCCACTAAGCAAGCAGAAAAAGAAAGTCACTCCTCGGATGAAGCAATAATTGAAGAATAAAGACAAGTAATTCAAAAAAGCACCCATATGATCCAACATCAACTTGTCGGTTCCACCGACACCCCACTATGTAAATTATTTAAAGTAGTTTGTCGTAATGTGTAAATTATTGTACTTTGATTCCTTACCTTTAGCTTTTACTTTTTTGTTTGTCTGCCATAATGTTAAAGGCAGATTCTTTTCTCCTTTTGTTTTGCTATAAATATGTAAGATCAAAGCTCTTCAGAGCATGAACTAATAGATTCTCTTACTAAAAATTCCTTTCTTGCTCACCAAGTCATCTGAAGACGTTTAGAGCTTTTTGGAATCAGGTATGAGAAATTATTATCTTCATCATTTACTATTCACATTTTAATATGTCAAGACTAGATATAATTATCCTCTTTGATAAATTTTATAACAATTTTGATCGATTTGATTTAGATAATTTACATGAATTAGAAGTTATAGCAGAATGTCTTCAAGATACTCTTGCCTATATGATGGTAATAAAGGGTAAAAACATTTCTCTTTCTCCAAAGATGGCTAGCAGATGGATTGAAATGATATTAGCCTTATACACTAGTTCTTTTCTCATATATTACTTTCGGTTAGTCTCTTTGTTGATTTTGTATGAAGCTTAGAAGCTTAGTTTTTGATGCTCTTTCAACATGTTTAGCCAAGAATGGCTTTTTCAGTTGTTATACTACTTGAGGCTTTTACCTAGTAATTTCATTCATTTAATTTAAGAAAAGACTTTATTGTCTTTATAAGATTGCAATTAATGTGTGCATGACTAAAATATCTTTCACATTGCTTTCATCCAAATACAAAGTCATTAGTAGTATTTATGTTTTGTTATCATTACAACATAAATGGGAACCTGTGTTTGGTTTAATGTTATATACGTCCCACTTAAACTCACTTATCCTAAAAAAAGATCCAATTCCTGAGCCTATTTTCTATATAGTCTTTCTATTTATTCCTTAAAGTTCTAACCATTTTTATATCTAGGCAAGCATTCTAAAGTTCCACTAGCCAAGATATCTCAGTTAGTCATTGAAAGTTGATTCTATGCTTATTAATGATTCATCTTTTTTATGAATTTTTATGGCATGTTATACATCATGTTAATTGTATTTCATACTTGATTCAAATAGTTGACCATATATTCATGAAAAACACATCTTACCCTCTCATGGTTTTTTTTTTTAGGTTTATTCAACCTGTAACAACTAATTAAGCTTCTATAATTATAAGTAGACCTTTTCTGAATCATAGAATTAAGACGAGAAAGGGACTAAACAAGTGATAAGATTGATTCAACAATTATTTTTACATTAGGCTATGGAATTGTTATTAAAATGTTGTATTAAGATAGTGATACACTAGTAAAGAGTGGATCATTAAGATCATATGGCAGTTTTCAAAAGTGAAAAAAAGTTTTAATGAGCTTTTATAAAAATTATTGTAGCATTTGACTTCTTTCTATCAATTTATATATTTAATTTTTTTGAGTTAAAACTTACTATTTATTTAAGAGATCATTTTCTTAAATAAATGTGAATTCTTCCAAGATTAACTCAAAAGTCAAAAATAAATAAATGAGAAGGGAAAAGAAAAGCTGAGCTGTACAAGGAAAACGGGTGGGTTTGACCCGTAAGAGTAAAGTGCATAATAAAGGCGAGAAGAAATATCTAATTCCAAATATGAGCTTAATATCCAGGAGCGGGAGGGTATAGATAGCATGTTAAGTGAGGTGGAGGTTTATTCATTCACTCGTTTCTATTTTACTAGATAGAAAGGAAGCTGCCGCCTTATCCCTCTCTCTATCTCAACCCCGGCCTAAATATCTATCCGTCTGTCTTGTGAGAAGAGAATTTAGGGCGTTTCTTTGGATTCAAAGTATAATCAGTGGAAATGGTTTCTTCTTCAGTGCTAGGTGTATCTTGCACCCCTAGTCTAGAACTTGGTTGGAGAAAGACATTATTATCCAACCATTGTACACCCTACAACAACTGGTTTACAAGAGGGAGACCACAACTGGTGCTAGTAGCAGCAGCTGAGCGAGGTTTGCAGAGGAGGTTGGCTCCTTGTGCCATAGCCACCCCGAATTCCATCCTCAGCGAAGAGGCTTTCAAAGGCCTTGAAGGCGGCCTTTCCGATTTTAGTGATGAAGATGATGTGAGCGATGAGCAATCCCAAGCTTCAACACTGGACGCCGATGAGCTTGACATTTCCAAGTTGGGTTTGCCCGTTCGGCTGGTGGAAAGCCTTAGGCAACGCGGCATTACTAGCCTTTTCCCCATCCAAGTATCTTTTATCTCTACTTTTAGACTTTAGCTTTGTTATGTTAAAATGAATGAGCTTATATATATATATTTTTTTAATGTGACTACTGCCAGAGGGCTGTTTTGGTCCCCGCACTAGAAGGTCGTGATATAATTGCTCGTGCTAAGACAGGGACTGGCAAAACATTAGCGTTTGGGATCCCAATCGTTAAACGCCTCACCGAAGACACTGAACTATCATCTTCTAAAAGGTAATCCAGCTTTTCTCTTCAACTCTATTTGTTCCCTCTATCCTACCTCACTTGTATTTCTTTGCTGCAGACGTGCCGGTAGGCTTCCTAGAGTTTTGGTATTGGCGCCTACTCGGGAGTTAGCCAAGCAAGTAGAAAAAGAAATCAAGGAATCTTCTCCCTTCTTGAATACTGTGTGTGTTTATGGTGGAGTCTCGTATGTTACACAGCAAAGTGCTCTTTCCCGAGGGGTTGATGTTGTTGTTGGGACTCCTGGTCGTATTATCGACCTCATAAAAGGCAACAGCCTCAGGCTGGGAGAAGTTGAATATTTGGTACTTGATGAAGCTGACCAGATGCTTTCTTTTGGATTTGAGGAAGATGTGGAAGTTATTTTAGAAAATCTTCCACCGAAACGACAAAGCATGCTTTTCTCTGCAACTATGCCTACTTGGGTGAAGAAATTGGCAAGGAAATATTTGGACAATCCTTTGCAAATTGATTTGGTATAATGATTTTGCCTTTTTAACTTAATTTTGTATCCTTGTCATGCCTGCATGCATTTGTTCTCAAAATATCGTCATTGACATTGCGAGCTATTGTAGGTTGGTGAAAATGATGAAAAACTGGCAGAAGGAATCAAGCTTTATGCCATATCAACCACAGCAACTTCAAAGAGGAGCATTCTTAGTGATCTTGTAACAGTATGTGTCAGCATCACCTTGAGTGACATTTATTGATTACATTGTTACTTCTATTTTCACAGGCAAAGAGCCTGCCTGGGATGCCTGTTATGCTTAAAATTAATTATATATTTAATCCTAGTGGCTGTTTCAGGAAATATTAAGGTTTTTAATGGCATAAAGAGGTCTAACTCCAATCTTTTACTCTGGACATATGAAGTTATCACGTAATTTCTGTATGCGATTAGCATCAGAACTTGTGTGACATAGTTCTCTTCTCATGATCTGGATTTATGCCATGGATACTCATATGAAAGTAGTTAGCCATGGGAAATTGGATATGTGGACCTTATAAGCTATGAAGACTAGGCTAATCGTGTTTTTGGTTCCAGGGCTTCTTTGAGTATCGTCTTTAAATGATCATAAGTTACTAGGAGTTAGTCCCTTTCCTGTTTTCGAGGACCTAGACTGTTCAAAGTAGCTAATTTAATCATTTTATAATTCTTAAGCAATATTGTGGGTAGTAAATGTTAAGGTTGTGGGGATGTAAGTTTAAGCTAGATACATGTGTAACATTGTGTTGGTCATCCTTTTCAGCGTGGAATATGATTTCTTTACTTTGTCAGTGACCGGTTGTGTAGCTGCACTGCGATCTATATTTCTAATGCTGTAAATATTATGTAACGTTCAGGTCTATGCAAAAGGTGGGAAGACCATAGTTTTCACACAGACTAAACGAGATGCAGACGAAGTCTCAATGGCACTAACAAATAGTATAGCTTCTGAGGCATTGCATGGAGATATATCTCAGCATCAGAGGGAGAGAACTTTAAATGGTTTTAGGCAGGGGAAATTCACCGTGCTTGTTGCCACTGATGTTGCAGCTCGTGGGCTTGATATCCCTAATGTGGACTTGGTAATGTTTCTTTGATTCATTCCTTCATCTTTACCTTTTCAGTACCTTTGCATATATGGTTATATGTTTTCTACTTTGAGTTTTCTCTGTTTTGGATTTCGTACACTATTAAATAAGATAGGAATGGGAAAATACATGTTGGAATTTCCTCCCACTAAATAGATTGTCTGAGTCATGCATGTCTCTGTGATACTCGATGGTTCAAATGCTCTAGTTAGGATGCTGGCCAGAATGATATATATTATAGGTGGTGGGAATGTCATGAACTTCATTGTTTGCTCCAGGTTATCCACTATGAGCTTCCCAATGACCCAGAAACCTTTGTGCATCGTTCTGGTCGTACCGGGCGTGCAGGAAAGGAAGGTACTGCTATTCTGATGTTTACAAGCAGCCAAAGGAGGACAGTAAGATCCCTTGAGCGAGATGTAGGGTGCAGATTTCAGTTTGTTAGTCCCCCTGCTGTTGAAGATGTTTTGGAGTCATCAGCTGAGCAAATTATTGCAACTCTAAGTGGAGTGCATCCCGAGTGTCTAGAGTTTTTCACCCCAACAGCTGAAAAATTAATCAATGAGCAAGGAATTAATGCTCTCGCAGCTGCACTGGCTCATTTAAGTGGCTTTTCTCGTCCTCCATCATCTCGGTCTCTTATTAACCATGAGCAGGTGACAACATGCTTCTGGATTTGGAATTTTATGAGGAAGTCTGTCTTTAGCCTGCACTATTATTTATTTTGAACTGTATCCTGTGCTACAGGGATGGGTGACTTTGCAGTTGACTCGGGATCCATCTTATTCTAGAGGCTACATGTCTGCTAGATCTGTAACTGGTTTTCTTTCTGATGTATATGCTGCAGCAGCTGATGAAGTTGGAAAAATATTTATAATTGCAGATGAAAGGGTGCGTCTTTTGCAAAATATTGAACACTTTAGCTACAAGTGCTACCTAATTAATGCAACACTTTTTATCTGAAAGAAATGCTTGTTATTACAGATTCAAGGAGCAGTTTTTGATCTTCCCGAGGAGATTGCAAAAGAATTGCTGAATAAGCAATTGCCGCCAGGAAACACTATTTCCAAGATAACTAAGGTTATTTAATTGCTTTTACTGTTCCTCATTGTGTCCGTTCCTCATACATAGAAGATGTTACATAAGTTGTTTCTGATATGATGATTCATGACCTCAAAATTGCCTATTATGCATTGACCTAGAACTAAAGCATTCATAATTTTTAACAGTTGCCAGCTTTGCAAGATGAGGGACCTCCGAGTGATTACTATGGTAGGTTTTCTAGCCGGGATAGACCTCCTAGAGGAGGCTCTAGGAGCCAGAGAGGTTTTAGATCATCCCGAGGTTGGGGAAGTGGTCGAGATTTTGATGATGATGGTGGTGAGAGCACATATAGGCGTGGTGGACGAAGTGGTGGACGAAGCTTCAGAAATGAGAATAGCTGGTCTAGGTCTTCGAGAGGTGGTGGAGATGATTGGTTGATAGGTGGTCGAAGGTCAAGCAGGTCATCATCTGGGGACAGGTCTGATTCTTTCCTTGTTCTTGCTTCGTCTCTTCTTTCTGCTTCTATTTTAAGTTGATGTCAGGGGTTTTGCATTAAATGGTCCTTTGCTTGGTCAGTTGCTACAGCTAGATTGTCATTCATTGCACAAGAAAAATTATGGAGCAGCATGTTAATTTAAGAGTGAGTAGTGACATTTTGTATGGGGAGCACTGGAGCAGGCATGAGAGTGGAATAACTATACGGATTTCCTGAATAACAAAATGAATTGATGCCTTAATGAACCGGGATAAACTACACCTTGTATAATAGTCCAGGGACTCAAAAGTGCTTTCTACCTGTGGCAAATATTTTAATCAACAATTACTGTTGGAAATCAAATAGGTGCTGTGAAAACTAATCGATGAAGTTGATTGAGTAATGCAAGTCGTTTTTTAAAGGTCAGTTAAAACTTGTTGCAAACCAGAGCATATTTGAGAAACTTTCTGGCATCCAATTGTGCTGTACTGTGATGTAAGCCACTGTTCAGTTTCTGATTCTCTTCTAGATGCATAGATCCTTTCTGGGCATTTGACTTTAGGAACCTTCATTGCTTTTTCTATTCTCTGTTTAATGCTTTACCAATACTATTGTGTTGGAAGTTGTAAACTACCAGTTGCATTTTGCAGCACCTAGATGTTTTCAACTCTTTAATCGTTAAAACACAGCCTATGCTATTTGATGTGTGGAAGCTGATTCATTTTTGTATATGCATAACAGGAGCTTTGGAGGTACTTGCTTTAATTGCGGTCGGTCTGGGCATAGAGCATCAGACTGTCCTACCAAAGGAGATTTTTAACTGTATTTGTCAGTCAATGGATCGTTCGGCGCAACAAAATGCTTAAGTGGATACTATGGTGGCTGCTTTTGCTGCTGGGGTTACTACCCTTAGGCAGCTTAAGAGTTAAGACCTGAGGCGGTGTTGATGATAGGTTTCGTTTTGCCCTTATCCACTCTTCTCCCTAATCCATCCATCTGGTGGATTTTTAAGCTCAGTCCAGCTAATGGGTGGATGATTTCGTCGCATTTCTGAGATAGGTAGTTTGTCGTAACAGTGGGCAGCCATATCATATGCAGATAGGAATTTTCATTCACTTCTTTGACTAGTATTGGGAAGCCATACCTTAACGGCAGGGGGAAATTGGCCATTACATACGTTTGTTACGAAGTTTGAAACCAAACTCATAGCATGTGAAGTTGGTAATCTATCTATTTCGTCATCTTTATAGCTTCCATATTTCCGAGTTTGCATTATGAGTGCTTCGCAAGGCAGTCTTAATAAAGTAAGTTGTTAATAATAAAGTAATTGTTATTTGATAATAATTTATGTTACCATATTATTATAGGAAGCGGGATGTAATTTTCTCATATAAGTGGGTAAAGACTGATGAAAGGGCCAGATTTATTATAAATCAATTGAATGCTGAGAATAAAAAGTTGAAGTTTGAGAGTAAGAAGTTAAAATATGGTGGTAAGTGCATGGATGACATGCATGAGCTGTACGATGAATTGGCAGAAGTTAAAGTGATGCTAAAATATATAATTTTTGAAACAATAAGATTGGAAAGGTTAATATTTATTTATTGAAAAATTAAAGGATTGATTCTTCTTTTTTTTTTTTGATTAAAAAGGGGGGGTGACAAAAACACCCAACTAAGGAGTAAGTACAGCACGTGATCAGGGCACTCCTACAACGTTCTGAAATAAAACATTAGACAAGCTTTCTGGAGGCTCGGTAAGAATGTGGTAGCCGAGTGGGA
>JAOQMM010000006.1:12809777-12822600 GCA_027563515.1 Erythroxylum platyclados
GGTAATCTGTCTCGTAAGGATCAATGGCCACAAATTCCTATGCTTTTTTGTGAAACTTTTGACATTTGGGGTATTGAATTTATAGGACCTTTCCCTCTGTCTTTTGGCTTTACTTACATATCGCTCATAGTTGATTATGTTTCTACATATGTGGAAGCTAAAGCCACCAAAACTAATGATGCCAAGGTTATTGCAGATTTTGTTAAAGCTAACATTCTTTCTAGGTTTGGGATACCAAAAGCAATCATTATGGATAGAGGAACCCATTTTTCCAACAGGGTGATGGAAACAATGTTTAGAAAATATCACATCACGCATAAGGTTTCCACTTTTTACCATCCCCAAACCAAGGAACAAGCTGAAGTTTCGAATCGAGAAATCAAGTTGATCCTAGAGAAAGACGTGTGGCCTAATAGGAAGGATTAAAGTGTAAGACTAGACGATGCACTATAGGCCTATAGGATGGCTTACAAAACACCAATTGAGATGTGTCCGTATCGACTGATGTTTAGGAAGCCATGTCATATTCTAGTGGAATTACATCACAAGGCATATTGGCCTATCGAAAGATGCAACATGAATTCGAATGATGTGGATGGGCATAGGAAATTGCAGCTTCAAGAGTTGGAGGAGATGAGGAATGAATCCTATCATAACGTAATGATATATAAAGAGAAGAAAAAGGCTTTTCATGATAAGATGATTTCACAAAAAAACTTCTTATTAGGTCAAAAAGTGCTGCTATATCACTCCAAACTCAAATTATTTCCAACTAAGTCGCATTCCAGTTGGGTTGGCCCATTTATTGTTACTCATGTCTTTCTTTTTGGTGCAGTAGAGATACGGAATCTGAAAACTAACAAGACATTCAGAGTGAATGGTCATCGCTTGAAGTCCTATTATGAAGGTTTCCAAATAGAGGATTTGGAAGTGTTGATTCTAGAAGACGCGACTGGTGTCACTTGATGCAAGCAACAAGGAGTTGAGCCAATGACAATGAACAAAGGTGTTGCTTAGGAGGCAACCTAAGGGAAGTCAATTTCTATTTATTTACATTTTCGCATTAGCTATTTTCGTTAAATCCTCTATTTCTTGCATTTGATGTTATATTGGGGATAATGTAAGTTTTCAGTATGGGGGTAAGGATTTTAGTTTTTATACATGTTTTTAAGCTTAATTATTGCTTATGTAGCGTCTTAGGCAGTTTTCAAAATTGGACAAACAAAATAAAAAATTTTCTTATTTTTTATTGCTTTTAAGATTATATAGTTATAATTAAAGTGTGAATCGACTAGAAAAATCCATGGAAACTTTAGCATGTACTTTTGCTCTTGTGATTGTTTAATGTGCGTTATCCTTAGAAGAGTGGTGACTAGTGGTAGACAAAAACTAGTAAGATTTTGAGCTGTATTAGACTGACGCATCTATATCTGTCTAACTGTTTTTGTTATGAGTGACCTTCATGACATGTACATCCTGACTTTGCTTTGATTTTCTATTCAAGACCACATTTTTATCGCATGCGTTATGATGAAAATGATTAGGCATTCTTTGTTGTTTACGAGCTACATTAGCCAAATAGTCTACCCATTTATATGAATTTTCCATTGTTAACCCCTTTTGAGCTTTATTAGCTTTCCTTTTATATAAATCACATTACATGCTTTTAAACCCAACCAAATGTCCCACCCAAGCCTTAAAGCTAGTAGAGCATTTGTTAATTGTTGGTGACTGTGATTGTACAAAAGCCTAAGTGTGGGGGTGTGCATATGTATAGGTTGGATATATTTGTTAAAATGCCATGTTATGAATTCCCATATTGATGTAGCTTCTTTCACTGTTATATTTGAAAAAAAAGAAAAAAATAAAAAGAAAAGAAAAGAAAAGAAAAATATTTGTGAGTTTGAGTATCAGGGAGGAAATACAATGGTTTTGAAAAGTTGTTAATTACTAGTTTCTCCTCCTTAAGATGTACTAAATGGATGGTTTTAAAATGTTACATATGAGCCAGATGTTGTTTTGGATGGAGCACACTTTGTGTTATAATCATGTTGTTTATGGTGTGAGAGACGAATTGAGTTGTGAAATATAATTATTACATTCATCATAACTGATGGCACCTAGTTCTAATGAATGTTAACTTTTGCACTTGATATCTCATTAAGTGTTACTTTTGCTTCACTAGCTTAATGGTTTTTATGCTACATTACCCAAAATACATCTCACCTTACCCTTACCCACATTACAACCCTAGAAAAGTCCTTTGATTCATGATTATGCATGTGATTTTTAGTGGTGGAGAAATGAAATGATAAGCAAAGTTGTGGATTGTTATGATCATAAATGATGTTTGAGTGTGCCCGTGGAAATATCTTATTAAAACAACTTTTATCGAAGTCTACCTCTAGATTACTTAGTTTCTAAGGGTGATGAATGTTAATTGATCATGAGTAGAAGCTTTGAATGTTGAGTTATTGCTATAGGTTTTGAAAGTCATTCATCTTTACTTACGATTATCTATTCTTAGGAAATATGGAAAAAAAGTAAGACTTGATTTGTGATTTTGATTTTGACAATTAGCCCAAGGACGGTCAAAAGTTAAGTGTGGGGGAACTTGATATGTGCTTAAATGTTGATTCATTTAATCTACTACACTTAGTGATTAATTCCTTAAAATGTTTAGGATACTTACTTTAGCTCAAATTTGATTTTAGTTACATTTCAGAAGTTAAGGAGCTAAAGTGACCTGAAAGCATATTCATTAAGCCATCTTCTCAATGTCCATACTTTATTGATTCATGAAGCCAGAAGAAGAAGATTAAAAGTAAGAGAAGATAAGAAAATGTCAAGAAAGATGAGATATATGTTAAAAATACAAAGAAGAAGAATACATAAGATGCTTCACGACCTTAACAGGGAAGTTCAATAAAAAAAATTTCTTGGTTTGACTAAACAGTTATGGATGAGTTGACAATTAATTTCAATTCACCTCGACTAATCTAGTATATTCTCCACATTTATAGGAGTGCATCCATGTTTCTGCATTGTATGGGTGTGAGATACAATGCTTCTTATGGTTATGAGTCATAGCCGTGAGAAGCCTCTCACAGCTGTGAGAAGCTGCTTACGAGTGTGACAAAGCATGTCACACCCATGAGGCCCTTCTCACACCCATGAGAAGCCACTCACAGGTGTGAGAAAGGGCCAATTGTCCATTTTTAGTTTTTAACTATAAAAGGTAATGTTGTGACGGCAGATAAGAGAACCCTCGGGGCAAAAGCGACTTAATCGGTTTTTCTTGGTTTTCTCTTGACTTTCAACACCAATAGAGGCCACATTGGCTGATGCTTGGAGCTTGAAGGAGAAAATGGAAGGCTAACTTCCCGACACCGGTTTGACAATGAAATCTACGCCTAAGTCACAGTTAAGTTGTCTCATCTGGTTAATGTTGATACTCTCTTTTTAGATTGTTATTATTATTTGTATTAATTGAATCTATTTTTGTAAAGATGATCTTGATACGTTATTTGGATTATTCTATTACGAACCTATTGCTACTAATGATCTTGAATCGTTAGGAACGACATAACTTAGGTTAGGTAACCCAAACGTGTGAGGTTACTGCCTATATTGATCGTTTTCCACTTCGTAATGTGACTTCCAAATTGAATCTAAAGATCGTATCCTAGGTTATTCGGTGACTAGGTTTGATTAACAATTATATCTTAATTAAACATAACCTAAGGGAAAACCAGTTTAGTCTCCGATCAATAGTTCAAGGAGAGGTATGAAAACATTAGAATGATGGGATATGTTTAATCGTGCCTAGGCCAAGATTGATCGTAGAACTGGACTTTACATATATTCAACTCTTTTATCATTTTTGATTGTTTTTCCATAATTTTTTTTGCTAATTAAATTTTATTTTATTTTCTTAATTGAGTAAAACTCAAAATCCCCTTTTTTATTTCCTTTGCATTAATTATTTTCATTATGTAAATTAACCGAGTATTCCCTGTAGATACGATCCTGACTCACCACAACTACAAATTTTAGTATGTAGAGTTAGGTAAATTTTGCAGTGCACTAGACACGTGATATCAGTTTCCTAGTCAAATTATACAAATTCCTTAGCTGATTTTTATTAGGATTTTAGTTTCCTTTTCCTATTGAAGAATAAGGAAGCTCAAGCCCTCTATAAATAAGCACTACAAAAAAAAGTACTTTAAGCAACATTATATTTGTAACATTTTAAAATATGTTGCTTCAAATTAATATAATACAATGCTATATAAAACATAGCCTTTAATAATATTAATAGGCAATAATAAGAACAAACTGTTGCCATATGTTGAAAAAAGCAAAAAATCTTAAAATGTCGTTGCATCATTTTAATACTTTACATCCACAACTTCCAGACTTTTGCTTAATCCTTCTTCTATATTCTTCGTATCTCTCTATTTGGCTTTAATCTCCTCAACAAGGGGGTATGATTTTCAAAACCAAATGAGCTGATCGTATGATGCATAAATCTTACCATAGCCTGCTCCGTCACTGTCAACGCCATCAAATCACCCGATGTATCCAAGAGTTGGTCAAGCTGGTACATCCATCGGTTCTTCTTTGGGATTTCACCAACCATCTTCTTTTTTATCTTGAATATAGATTTGGATTCTTGTTTATTGATAACTTCTAGAATTGGAAGATTTCTATTTTTAATTATTTCAAATCTCTCTGTGTGAACATTGAATCTAATGCCTGATTGATTACTGTTTCGTGCTTTTACAACTGGATTAAGGATTCGAGTGACTCTAAAGCCTTAGTTTTCTAATGCTTTTTGGTCTCATTGGGGTTTCCTTAAATTGGGTATTGTAGCCTCAATTGGCTCCCTTGTCTCTTTCCCTCCTGATTCACTTCTTTCTCTTCGCCAACTCTTTAACGCTGGATCAAGTACTCCCGTATATTATGGGTTTTTTTCTATGTATGAATTCGCAATTTTCTATGGTCTGAAGAATGTAAGTTCTGTTAATTGGCGTGGTGATTGCTATTTGGAGAACAGAGATGGGTTTTTAAATTTTTAAATTTTTTTTCATTATCATATTATGCTTTGAGATTGTTCAACTAAAATTTATATAACTGATTTTCGTTGATAATCCCTCTTTCCTATCTGTGCTTGGTTCGTTCAAGGTAGGTTGATTTTTCTACAATTTTACTGATTTTGTGGTTTTAGCTAGAAAAGGTGAATAAATTGGTTTTTTTTTTAATGCTTTAAGGTTGAATCCTATCCATATATGGTTATAGTTTCGTCACACTTGTAGTTTTTATACGCACATGTTACTTATTTTTGTGCAGCATGTAATTGAAGGAGATAACTTTCTAGTAAATTAACTTTTAAAGGTTGTTTTTACTTTATTTGATCAACGGTGGTTATGGATGCTTTATAAGGTGTATGCCCACGCCTTTGTACAATATTGTTGAAGTTTCATTAGCTTATATAAGGCATATTGATCAAGTTTTTACATGTATCAATTTTAATACCAAACCCTCGATAATCTACAAGTGCATAGGTCGTTTACGTAATATCTAAGGTATCGATCCCATGAGGAGGGAAGTCTAATCCTAAATCTTAAGGTCGAAAACCAATAAAACAGAAATTAACAAACAAAGAATTTAAACACGAGGACTAAATAAATCAAACAAATCAAATTCAAATAACAACACACCAATTGACAATTAACACTTAATGAAGCAATTAACGAACAAAGAATTAGATTTATGAATCGTTAATTAATGACAACTGAAAATAGACAATTTCAGCACACACATAAGAATCAACCTAAAGAAATTATCAAAAGAGTGAAAGAGAATTTACCAATCCTTAATGTGACCTAATCGATTTGAATTGTTGGTTCTAGACTATCCTAAAGTCAATTATTCTCTCTCAAGTTATAATTTAACCCTAAAATATAAACTCCAATTAGATTATGGGAGTTGTAACCTCTCAGTTCAAAACCTATCCAAAACCTAATTAGTTCTTAAGCCCTCTTTAAACTATCGAAACCTATACGTGATCTCTCTATGAACAAATTATCGATATGATCCAATTCTGAATCTATCAAATTATCTAACTCTCATTATCCTAATTTAATCATTTTCTCTCAATTCACCCTCTCAGTTTGTTATCAAGATATGAAGTGCAAAATCAAATCACAATCAAATTCGGTAAATACGTAAACAATCAAATTTCATTAATTCAAAAGCAAACTTCGAAGGTGAGTATAGAACATCACTCAACATCTTAACATATCATCAACTATTCAATCAAATTTATAAAATGATAAATCTAATAGAATAGAAAATACTATCTAAGATCGACAATGGGAGGCAGCAACGTCAGGAAACTCCTTATCCGGGAAGTACTTCAATATCAGCTTCTTCTCCTTTTCTCATTTCCTTCTCTCTTTCTCAATCTCTCAATGAACTCTCTATTAGGTTTCGTTGTGGTGGTTGAACAAAAAGCTTGTTATGAAGTCTTTTCATGTTGCTTTTATAGTTCCTTATGTTTTAGGTCGAATTATGGTTTTTTTGGGGTTCGAAAGGTCAAAAAACACCCTTAAAACGCGATGTTAGAAAGTGGTTGCCCGACTGTCTGACACTTTCCATGATCGTGGCACTGCAAGCCATGATCATGGGCTATAGAACACCCTTCTGAAATGATCATGGCTATGTATTCCACAATTGTGGGACACTCATTCCTGCTCTATCACAAGCTGCGGTTTTGCCCTGAATGTTTTCTGAACTCGTCCATTCTTCGATATTGTCCCTGAAACATTAACAAACATATTAAGGTACCTCAAAAACGCAATAATTAAGTTCAATTGCTTATTCTAACCCATAAAACACTTAAATGACAAATAATTCACAACTTTACACAATTCTATCCTAAACACATACAAAAAAACAAGAAAACGGCTAAACTTATATCAAAATACGTCCTAAAACATGATGCAATTGACACCTATCAACATCCCCACACTTAAATGTTTGCTTGTCCTCAAGCAAACAAAACAAAAAGAACACTCAAAATCACAAAACACACAATACACAAAAACACAAAAACACAAAACACACAATGCAATCAATGAGGCAATGGCTTCAACTTCACGAAATATCTAAACACAATCATGTAAGTTGTTCCAACTTATTAAAATGCAAAATCAGTTATTAAGAAACTCTAGACTAGATATACAGATTAATCAAAAGTTAATGCCAAGTTTGTTCACTCTCTTTAATTGCACACATACATTAATAATTCTTCGGTCAATCAAACCTTGTAATTAATCCTAAGCATATTTTCATGAAAAAATTAAGTTGCAATAAATTGGTAGGTTTTTATTTGACACAAAACATTATTTTTATTGATTTTTATGGACACGAAACTAGTCTTTTGCGTGAAGGAAAACATTTGTGATGAATGTCGATCCAGCTACTCAACTAAGCCTTGTTTTTATTAACAGCTTAGTTGGAATGTCACTATAGCCTTTTGACGTGAAGGCACACATTTGTGATGCATGTAGATCCGGTTACTCGGCTACATCACATTTCCAACTGGCTACTAACTCTATTCATAACCCGAAGGCTAGCGAAATAGTTAATTTATTTAAAAATCACACCTTCATATATTTATTGCCTACCTTGTTGTTTTGGCTACATGTTTTCATGAAAAAATACTAGTTCAATTACTTAGTCAAAAGACCTAAAATTATAAATGTATGTGATAACTTAGAGGGTGATTAGACTAACATTTCATCCTAATTAACTAGTAATTCTAGCTAGAGAATCTAAGTTACCAATTTCATAAGTTAATAAGTCTTTACAACCTAATAGACTATGTTCAAAATTAAATCAATTTCGTTTCATCCAAGCCATCGATACATTCACACATATCACACTATGGAACCTAAACAAACTAACATAACATTATGCAAAATCACATTCAAAATAAAACACCTATATTCCTCCCCACCCTTGAACAACACATTGTCCTCAATGTGAGAAAGGAACCACACATAAAAAGAAAATAACATAACATTAAGAAAAGGAAACGAACATAAAAGAAAAAGGTTAGAAAACGAAACCCGTTATGGTGAATAAGGTGATGACGGTGAAGTCTAATCTGCTTAACACCTTGGATCGTTGGTCTTATCTCATAATTTAGTTAAAAAGAAAAAGAGAGTTATCTAGCCAATCATTCCACATTATTAACATTTTAATTGAAATAAACTAACTACGAAATGTGTTAAGTTATGGTCATTAGCTTGACCTAAAATCCTTCGAAGCATGTCTAAGTGTTTGAAGGGGAGCAAATCACTTCCTTATCTTTGGCAATTGCTCCACCTAAGTATCATTTGCATGATGTCCATTAACCTTAAAGGTTTCTTTTTTAGTATTTTCAAGTTGGAGGACTCCATGATCAAAAACTTGAGTGACCGTGAAAGGTCCACTCTATGGAGATTTTAGCTCCCCTGGAAATAACCTCAACCTTAAATTATAAAGCAACATAGCATCTCCCACTTCAAATTCTTTCTGCTTGAGGTGAGAATCATGTCATTTCTTTACCTTTTCCTTATAGAGTTTAGCCTTTTCATATGCATTATAGCGAAACTCTTCAAGCTTGTCTAGTTGCAGAAGTCATTTTTTTCTTGCCTACTTCCAATTAAAATTCAATGCTTTTATTGCTCAGTAAGCTCGATGTTCCAATTCAACTAGCAAATGACAAGCTTTTTCATACATAAGACAATAAGGGGTAGTTCCTATGGGTGTCTTAAAGGTGGTCCTATAAGCCGATAATGCATCATCTAACTTCATTGCCCAATCCTTCCTAGAGTTATTCACCCTCTTCTCTAAAATTCATTTTAGCTCCCAGTTAACAACTTCTACTTGGCCACTAGTCTGCGGATGATAAGATGTAGCAACATGATGGTGCACTCCATATCTTTTAAGGAGGGCATCAAAAGATCTATTGCAAAAATGTGCATCGCCATCACTTAATATTGTTTATGGTACTCAAAACCGATTGAATAACCTTTTAATGAATTTTTATACCACCTTTCCATCATTGGTTGGGATGCCATTGCTTCAGCCCATCTTGAAACATAATCGACCACCACTACAATGTACATGTTTCCCAGTGAGGACAAAAAAGGCCCTATGAAATCAATTCCCCAAACATCAAAGATTTCAACTTCCAAAATGTTGGATAAGGGCATTTCATCCCTTTTTGATAGTTACCTATTCGTTGACACCGATCGCATTGTGCCACGAAAGTTTGAGCATCCTTGATCAATTGCGACCAATAAAATCCACTCTCCAGTATCCGAGATGCCATTTTTGTTAGCTCCATAATGGTAGTATATTGTCCTACATGACATTGTCTTAAGATATCCAACATTTCTTCATCTGGAACACATCGTCGCATAAGGCCATCAGCATATATTCGATACAAACTTGGTTCATCCCAGAGATATCAACTGCACTTAAGTAGAAATCTCTTTCTTTGTTGATAAGATAAATTAGGAGGAAGCTTCCCACTAACCACATAGTTTGCTATATCAGTAAACCATAGTAAAGTCAAACTTTTAAGCAACATCAGCACTTCATTAGGGAATTTTTCATTATCCCATCTAAGAAACAAAAATGTTATTTTCCTGCAAGCTTTTCTAACATTTGGTCAATGAAGGGTAGTGGGACATGATCTTTCCTAGTCGCTTGGTTCAACTTTCGGTAGTCTATACACACTCTCCATCCATTTGACACTCTAGTTGGGACAAGTTCACCCTTTTGATTCTCTATGACAGTTATTCCACTTTTCTTAGGCACAACATGAATGGGACTGACCCACTTAGAATCAGAGATGGGGTATATTATGCCTGCATCATACCACTTCATGATTTCCTTTTGTACGACATCCATCATTGAGGGTTCAACCTACGTTGGGCCTCTATAATGGGTTTTGCATCTTCTTCTAAAAGGATTCTATACATACACATTGTAGGGCTAATTCCTTTTATGTTCGCAATTGTCCAACTGATGGCTTACTTATGGTTTTGAAGAACTTGTAAGAGTTGTTCTTCCTGGGAAGGTGATAAAGAACTTGAAATGATCACAGGTAAGGCCTCATTTTCACCAAAAAATGCATATTTCAAATTAGAGGGAAGGGGTTTTAATTCCACTTCAGGGGTTTTCATAATCGAAGGTACTAACTTGGAAGCAGACATAGGTAATGCAGGATTAGAAACACAGATGGTTCCTTTAGAAAGGAACTATGAGCTACGGTCGCATCACCTACAATATGATCCATCTTTATTACTTCAGCATTCTCACCTGCAACAATGTTAGATTCAAACATTTCTTGCACAATTTCATTAACAAAATCAATGGAATCTATATAGTACAAACTGTTAGTTTCAACAGGGTATCGCATAGCATCAAAGATATTAAAACTAACAACTTCTCCATCAAATTCCATGGATAAATCACCCTTATGGACATCGATCTTTGTCCTGGAAGTACTAAGAAAAGATCTAACAAATAGTAGCGGAACATCTTTGGATGGTTCAGACTTCTCACCCATGTCAAGGACACAAAAATCAGCCGGGAATACAAGGTCATTAACCTGCACTAGCACATCTTCAAGCACACCATCAGGATATACATTAGACCTATCAGCTAGTTGAAGTATCAAACCAGTCTTTTTCAAAGGACCTAAATTAAGAGCATCATAGATACTTCTGGGCATGACATTTATCAAAGCACCTAAATCTAGCATGCATCTTTCAAACTGAGTATTTCCTATCTTGCAAGGAATAGAAAAAATACCAGGATCCTTACACTTCGAAGGTATTTTCCTTTGGATGACCACAGATACGTTCTCCCCCATACTTACTTTTTCATTCTCTTTGAAGTGCCTTTTGTTAGTGCAAAGTTCCTTCAAAAACTTGGCATAGTGTGGGACTTGCTTGATGGAGTCCAAAAATGGTATGTTTACCTCAACTTTTCTAAAGGTTTCAAAGATTTCTCTTTCTGCTGCTTCCTTCTTTGTCTTGGCCAACCTGGAAGAAAATGGAGGAACATCGCAAAATTTGTTAGAAACCTAATCATTAGTAGCAGGATGTGATTCGTCTCTCTTTTCATGCTCCTTAACCTCTTTTCCAGCGCTTGGGATCATCTCTCTCTCTTCCTCAACCTCACTTTTGTTCGCTTTGTCCCCTTTCGGATTCACCAACTCCTTACCACTCCTAAGCATGATAGCACTAGCATTTTCTTTTGGGTTTGATATGGGTTAAGATGGGAGTCTTCGGGAAAGTTGGGCCTCAATATTACCCAAAGTGTTGCTAATCTGTCCTACTTGAGTGTCTAGATACTGTAAATGAACATTTGTCTTCTTTTGGTAGTCAACGCCCTGAGTATGAATAAGACCAATTTGGTTAGTGCATTGCTTGACCATTTCTTCAAGTGACTGGCTACAAGATTGAGATTGTGATGGATTAGAAGCATAAGGTCGAGGGTTGCTCTGGTTGGCATTATAGGTTGGGGGTTTGTACTAGGTCCATATTTCAAGTTCGGGTGATCTCTCCAACCCTCATTTTATATGTTTGAGAATGGGTCATACTTTCTGTTGGATTGGCTAGGAAAACCACCTATTACATTAACATCTTGAACCTGCAAAGTAGGACAAACATCAGTAGCATGAGAAAAATCAGAACAAATCCCACAAACACAAGCATGCGAAACACCACCTATAACCAGCTTAGACATAAGAGTGTTTAAGTTAGCAACTTGTTCAGCATTCTGTTTAAGCTAATCTTGAATAGTACTCATTTCAATATCATTAACTCTCTTAGCCTGACCTACTTCATTCCTAGTTCCAAATTGTCGTGAATTTTCAGCTATGTTAGAGATTAAAGCCTTAGTTGCTTCAGGCGTTTTATTAACTAATGGCCCACCACTTGCAGCATCTATCATGCTTCTATCATTCGAGCCTAAGCCTTCATAAAAATACCGAATCAATAACTGATCACTAAACCTTTCCCAGTACTCATATAATGACTCACTGACATGTTGTCTAATTCCACAAATTTCCTTCCTTATTGATCCAATCCTACTTGCGGAAAAGAATTTTTCAAGAAAAGATTGGTGCAATTGAGCCCAAGTAGCAATGGATTGAGGGGGAATATAGTATAACCAGTCTTTAGCTAAGTCTTACAGAGAGAAAGGAAAAGCACGAAGTTTTACTTGTTCATCATCCACCCCCTCAGGCCTCATAATAGAACAAACAACTAAAAACTCTTTTAAGTGCCTATGGGGGTCTTCACCTGCAAGACCATAAAATTTAGGCAATAAATTAAGGAAACCAGAATTAAGTTTTAAAGGTCTTTCCAAAGTGGGAAAGATGATACACAGAGGTTGATCATCCAAATTTGGTTGAGAAAGTTGCTTCAGAGTGGCCATCTCGTTAGACAGATGATCTTGGAATTCTTCTTCCTCAAATAAGTTTCTCAAACCTTCCTTTGTATCCTCACCTATGATTCTGCCATTTCGCAATTTCATGCAAACCCTGAAAAAGAATAGAAGAACGTGAATATCCTTATATTAGACAATCAAAACATTGAAACAATATGCAAATGCGTAATATTCATATTCCTTCTATATTTTTTTTTAAAACCTTTTGAACATTCATCATGCTGGCACAAGCCCTTTGAAGAAATTTCTGAAATCTGAACCTACTGGTTTCTGTTGCTCTTTCAGGTAAAGAATCGCCTTG
>JAOQMM010000006.1:12835451-12845462 GCA_027563515.1 Erythroxylum platyclados
TCATTCTAAAACTAAGCATATAGAAATCAAACATCATTTTCTCAGAGATCATGTTTTAGAAGGAATGATTGATCTTTATGAAGCAATGACAGATTGTTTGGTACTTTTCCATGAGAATGCTCCTTCAGCTAATAGGAACAAATAACCAAACGTTGACTTTCTACTATCAACACACCCAGCAAAATCTTAATCTGAATATACAATCACTTCGAAATGATTAGACCTCTTATAAGTGAGCATGTAATCCTTTATTCCTTGAAGATATCTCATCACTTTCTTTCGAGCCTTCCAATGATCAATACAAAGATTACTTTGATATCTACCCAGCATCCCTACTGCAAAACTGATGTCGGGTCTAGTATAGGTTTGTAGGTACATCAAACTGACCACAACAGAAGCATATAGAATTGTTTCCATTTCCTTACGTTCCATATCATTCTTTGGACATCACATAAGACTAAATTTATCTCCCTTTTGAATAGGGACTACACCTATTGAGCATATGCTCATTTTAAATTTCTCAAGAATTCTCTCAATATAGGCTTTCTGAGACAATCCTAATAAACCTTCTGATCTCTTATAGAATATTGAAATTCCAATCACATAGGATGCCTCTCCCATATCTTTCATTTCAAAATTCTTAAAAAGAAATTCTTTAGTCTTGTGCAACAAACCCAAATCATTAGCAGCAAGCAAAATGTCATCAAACTACAGAACTAGAAATATAAACTTACTCCCATTGATCTTTCGGTAAATATACTGATCAACAGTGATTTCTTCAAAACTGAAAGAAGTGATGGTATTATTGAACTTAATATATCATTGCCTGGAAAGTGTGATCTTTATCAGATAAGATTTATACACCATAATGATTCTCCCATTGAAGTGGCTTTATTGGTTAGTGACAACAGGTTAGGAGTAATTGAAAAACCAGAGACACTTTTTGAACTTGCTTTGCCTTATTTTAGTTTCAAGCAAACCAATAATTAATGGTTTCTTAGTATTTATAGAGTTAAAAAGAGCATTTTGTTTCTTAGTGGAATTCATACCCCTAACATTCCAAGATGTAATGTACATATAAGGAGAATTAGTGAACAAGGTTCTTTGAGCCTTGCTCTTTACTTTCATAACCAATTTCTTCTTACTACTAATAGAGGTAGCTTCATTTGGCCATACGTCTTAACCACTAGCATCTGATTCTTTGTGCATAGTTTGGGAATAAATTTTCATAAATACAAGAATTACTTTAAAAGAAAGCTCATTCATATTCTCTGTAGTATTACTTTCTTTAAACCAATAGTTCTCACAATAGCAATCTTAGTCTATATATCTAGCTTAATTTGAGATTGGTTTAAATTTATAAGAAGGGATATATCTTAGGAAGAGGATAAATTCCTTGCACATGAATTCGGAGAAGGCTCATTTTCCTCTGGTATAAGAGAGACCTAAGTACTAGAATCTATTGCTTCCATGAGGTCTTTAATCAGCTCCCTTACCATCTCATCATGTTCCTCAGTGATGAACTTCTTACTAGTTAGTTTCCATAAGCTTTTTCCTTAATTATATGTAGGTTTTCGTTGATATGAAAATGAGATTTTAGTTTATAACAAACTCCTTTTTCATTTAATCTTTTAAGCTTTAAAGTGTTCACAAGTGATTTCTTTACTTCATCCTTAATATAAATTCTTACATAACCAATACAACTAAATCCAACTGTGTTTTCATCCATATACAGTGGTTTTTCTATGAAACATATAAGATTACTCAAAACAATCGTTGGCTAATATTATAAAGAAATGATAAGGAAATAAACCAAATAGGGATTGTTTTAAATTTCAACTATACCCATTCATTCTAGGTTTCCATTGCTTCAATAAGATAGGCTTACCATTAACAAGTCAGGTCCCTGGATCTAGAACACTGACCATATTAGTTTTGTTATTAAATGTGAACAAAAAGAAGTATTCTTAATTAATGAGCAACATATCCAACCTTAACTTGGACCATTTAGATTCACTACAGGCTTTTATTTGGGATAAGAAGGGCCTCTTATTAATAAAGTATCCAAATAGAGTGTTAGACCACCTTTTAGCTCCTTATTGAAGCACTCAAATGTTAGGACAACCACCAGATTATCAGTAGGAAAAACTTCAATTTCGTTTGAGGTAAAACATCCTCGACAACCTAACACTAGGTTTTCCTTAATAAGGCATGATCTTAATAAGAGGAAAGGGGTTAAGTAATATTCAAGAGCTTTGGTTTAAGGGGGAAAGCAAGATATGCAAAGAGGAAGGTGTTAAGTCTAAAGGTTAAGAAGTAAGGAACTAGGGAGTAGAGGGATTAGGTAGATCTATAAGAGATTGCAGATGTAAAGATGCTTGAGTTAGAGAGTTCAAGTTGGAAGAGGAAAAAACAATGGGGTTAGTGTGAGAAAAAGATGTTATAGAGGTAAAGTCCAGTGGATTGATGAAAGTAGAGATAAGAGGGAAGAAAGAATAGGGCAGTTGAAGAAGCAGCCATTTATAAGAGCTCAAAGATATCAGGCAAAAGTGCTCTTGCCCAACTAAGTGACTAGAATTGGTAACTAAAATTTAAAAGAAAAAGGTCAAAAGTTCAAAGAAGTGAAAAAAAGGAAGTGGGAAGAGAGAATTTAGATCATTTTCACTCACTATAATTTGATTACACCAAAATATCTTTTGAAATTAAATCACTACTTATAATTTTTTTTGAAAATTGAATAAAGATTATTATTAACTGTAGTAGAGCTATCTCAACATTACAATGAGTTCACAAATATGACATATTACAAGAAAATATGAAATATAACAACAGGAGTTATAAATTCCATCTAGTTTTCATTCCTATAGATAGTGCATGCTAATCAAATTTACCTATCATAATGGCTCTGATCCGATTGATGATGTTTTTAGCTAAGTGGTGCTTGCTTACTTCCTCACCCTTGTAGATCCTCTTATTTCTTTCTTTCTATAGGGAGTAAATTGTTGTTGTAAAGGATGTTTTATACATAGCTGCATCCTGCACCTTTTGGTTAGTAGTACGAGTGATCCAATTAAGAGTAGATAACCAATCTTAAAAAGAATAGTAATTAGTTAGAAATTGTAAAATTATGCTCCAGACAACTTTTGAGTATCTGAATCGAAAGAATAAGTGTTCCCTATTTTCTTCAGCTTCTTTTCATAGCATATAGATAGGGCCATAAGAGCCAAACCATTTGTTCTTAGTACGAATTTTATTTTTAATAACCAACTAGGTAAAAATTGAGATCTTTCGATTCAGTGAGTGCTTCCATGAAAGGTTGATCCAAGGTATATCCTCTCCCTCGACCTGCAATGCCTTATAGAATAATTTGTTGGTAAAAACTCCAAAAGAATAAGGTTTCGAGGAAACTGAGTCCTACATATGCCTATGAGTGATTCAGGCGAGATATTCCACCAGTATGTTGAACCTTCTGAAGTTGCCTACCCATAGTTTATGGTCCATCAGTGAGGAAGCTTTGGTGTTGAGTGGAAATCTGTTAGTAAGTTAGGATAATTCACTCCTTTAGATAAGTGGACTATGTTCATTCCAATTATCAAACCACACCCAGATATCCTCTCCATTCCCTAGCACAAGCTTAATCCAAGGATATATAACCTATCTCAATTTCAACATTTGGAAAAAGAAGCTAGAGTATTCCCTAGAGATTGACGATTGCCAGAAGCTTTCATTCCTTAGATATGTTTCATGTAGCCATTTTAACTAAATAGTATTTTCGTCTTTAAATAGCCTCCAAATGCAAATTCTTTTGCATAAGAGTACTTTCTGCATTAGAGTAATAGGAATGATCCCCAATCCTCCTTGCTTTTTAGGAATAGGCTCTTCACTCCATTTGACTTTAGCTTTCTTGGAACTTTCAGATTTCTCATACCACAAGAATGCTTTCATAATGCCCTCAAGCTCCTTGATTACTTTCCTTGGTAGAATGATGTGAGAGATCCAATGAACATAAAGGTTTCTGAGTACTAAAACTATTAAAGTGACCCTTGCAGCTAGTGACAGGATTATGTTTTGCCAAGCATTAATTCTAGTTTTGATCCTTTCAATGAGTGAGATACAATTAGAATACTTAAGCTTGCATACGAAATTAGGACTCCAAGATATTTAAGAGGATGAGCTTGAATCTATAGCTCTGTAATCTAGGAAAGTTTATCAACATTTCTCATATCTTTGGAGCAATAAAAGCTACTTTTATCTACATTCACCTTTAGTCCTGACCATTTAGAAAATAGCTTAAGAAGTTTCTTTAGCATCATCACAGACTAAGTTTCAGCCCTTGAAAGAAGAATCAACTCATCTGCATACATCAAACAGGTGAGTTTGTAAGCACTACATTTATGATGATAGTGAAATCCACCATTAGAACCAATGATCTTATTGATAATTCGAGAGAGGCCTTCCATAACTAGAGTGAATAAATAAAGGGAAAGAGGATCCCCTTGTAGCATAATTTAAAGGCTTAGTTGGAATCCCATTTTCAAGTGTACTAATTGAAGCAATTTTTAAGCAAATTAGAATCCATTCAAAGAATTTTGTAGGGAATTCAAGACCTTTTAGGAAAATTTGTATGAAATGCCAGTTTATAGTATCAAATGCCTTAAAGAAGTCAATCTTCCAATAACAACTTTTAATATTTTTCCCAGAGTTGTAATCTTTCAAGTTTTCTTGCATAAGAAGAATATTATCCCCTATAGATCTTCCTTGTATGAATGCACCTTGAGCTAAGTTTACCATTGTCTTTAAGGCAATTTTCAATCTGTTGACAAGGAGTTTAGCACTTACCTTATAAACCGTATTGCAACATGAGATAGGTCTATAATTTGCTAGTTAAGCTAGATTCAACTTTTTAGGAACAAGATATATATAAGTATAGTTATTCTCCTTCAACATCTTGCAAAAGGATAAGCACTCTAGAATAGCTTTTGTAAATAGATTTCCAGTTATCTCCTATGTTTATTGAAAATGCCCTGCAGTAAACCCATTAGGTTCTGGAGTAAAAGGGTGTAAGCTAAATAAGACCTCTTTGACTTCCATATTAATGAAAGGAGCAGATAGTAACTCTTTAGTTTCTTGAGAAAAAGGACCATCAAAGAATCTTTTAACATTATGAGCATCATTGGAACTTTCTTCAATGCCCATTAACTGCAAGAAGAAGTCCCTTATGAGCCTTGATAAAGAATCCTGATCAGAGAAAGAGTTACTTGAGGAATCTTCAAGTTCCACAATCATATTCCTGTTCCTTCTTGTAAGTAAAGAAGCATGGAAGAATTTGGTTTTGGAGTCACCATTTCTTAACCAATTTATGCAAGCCTTCTGTTTTAAGATAGAATTATGTAAATTTAGAGCCTTGTGATGGTCCTTTAGTCTACCATATGTAATCTGCTTCAATTGATTATTACGAGGGAAACTATAACAAGCCTTTTGAGCCTCACTAAGTAGCTATTGAGTGACCTTAATTTGCCTAGAATTTGCATTAGAGACATCTTTGATAGATTGTTTAACCCTTCTTAACTTTTGCGTAAGTTGATAAGATTTGAAACCAACTACATTAAGTTTCCAGCAAGATTCCACAAGTTACATGAAACCTACCTGCTGAGAGAGGCCGTTAAAGAATCTGAAAGGTTCCCTTGACTTCTTTACAGTGTGGAGATTTTGAATGTAGATGAATGAGTAATTTGAAAAAGAACTTTCTCCAAATAGAGCAAATGAATAAGGATACTCTACTAGCCAATCTCAATTAACAAAACTTGATCAAGCTTTTTCCTTATTAACATGTGTCCTTGTTGCTTGTTAGACTAGGTGAATAGCCTCCCTTCAAATCTCAGATTAGTAAAATCACTATTTATACTTGTAATTGAATATCATGAAATTTTTTCTTACAATATGTTTTATTGCCTATAAGCAACATTGAATATCCTCAATGCATGATTCATACCTAGATTATTATCTTTAAGTAAGCCATGAAATCTCTCATATATGTATTATTGAATAAATCAATCAATTCAAATAAGCCTTAGTCGAGTGTGTACTTTAATTAATATGAACTTGCATCTATTTTAAATTGATTACTATCATCTTGTATAAACTTTATATAAGTTACTCTCATGCTAATTAAGAAAGCAACTACCCTATCACCATCCTTATATCAAATCACACTATTCATAATGTAGTCTTTCCCTTTAAAATAACAACAATAATACATATCATTTCTCCTATCACATTCATCGAATACTGAGTTTGTTAGTTATTATTAGGACACCTCTACTTGAAATGAAAACATACTTTGGATTCAAACATCTTCACAATAAAAATTCATCATTATATAAATATTTACAAATCTCTTATTCAAGTTGGCATGGCAATATTACTATTTGGTGACCATATGTGTATATTTATTGATTTTTTACCTCTAATTTCTTCCAAAAATCATTATTCTAAAATTAATAGTTAAGAAATTCATAGGTATATTTACATGTCTTCAACATCTTTAAGTGAAATTTTAGGATAAAATAAGTAATCATTAGTTGCAAAAACACAATAAACCAAAAAGCATAAAGAAACATAGGAATGCAACAAAATAGAAAGATAATAAACCTAAATACAACAAACTCTAAAGAAGTTAAGTTTTCTTTTTAAGAAAAGAAGAATTGAACTAAGCCATAAAATGCATTCTAGGTGAACAAGTTCAATTACAAGTGTAAATAGTACTAGTAGTTAAAGAAGATTACAACTATAAACTTAAAAGAAAGATATAAACAATCCAATTGGATAGAAGATATTGCATACTCTGAAGTCTATGCTTGTGTATGGTTATTTGAAATCTGATGAGCTACATGAGATGATTATAAAATTTCTCTTTAGAGAGGCTTTTATCCTGGAAAATTTAATTATTTCTCTCATCCATATTGACCATAGAAGATAAGACCAAACATAAACACCATTGTACAATTTTGTAAGGGTGGCTTATAGTTACGCATTAGGTTTTGATGTTGCTCAAATTGTATGGAGCTTTAGAAATCGAACATATACTTAGAAATGCTTTCCAAATATCATAGGTAAAACTGCAACTAAAGAATAGGTGATCTATATTTTCTTTAGCATTTCTACATAGTGAACACCAATTGGTGAGGTTAAAAAATTTAGCAAGCTTATCAATAGTTGGCAGTTTATTCTTTATGGCAGGCCATAAGTGATGGAAGCTCGTGGAAGAAGATGGCTTGACCACACCACTTTGGTCTAAGGTATTAGTGCTAGATCACATAATAGTAGCTTTTTTCATGAATGGTTGGTAAACCTACCATTGAAAGCGTGCTTCCAAATGAATTTATCTTCATTTGTACTGATTGTAGTCTAAATAATTGAATTTATTTAAAGCTCTCTTTTTTCAGAAGTGTAGATGCCACTAATGCTTCTAGTTGGATAACTGCTTTAAGAGGTGACGATTCAAACACATTGTCCAAAGGACCCACAGATAACCAATTGTTATGCTAGAAACTGATGGATTCTCCATTTCCTATTAGTGTAATGAAATTAAGTATGAACCTATCTCTCATATTGAGTATTGCTTTCAAAGTAAAAGAGGGATGATGCTTCACATCTAGGCCCCATATGCTCCTGTTTTTTATGAAGTAGTTGTGTATCCACTTACACCAAAGGGATTGTTTATCAGATATAAGTCTCCACAACCTTTTGGTGAGCATGACATTACTCATGTCTTTGAGAGAGAAAATACCAAGACCTCCTTATTTTTTGGGAATGCAAACTTCACTTTATTTTGTTTTGACCCTATTGGATCTTTCAATGCTTCCAGACTAAAGAAATCTATTAAAGATCTTATCAATAAATTTGATAATGTTGATCTTATCAATAGTTAAGTTGTTCATTAATAAAAAAGAAAAGTTAGGTATAAACCATAACTAGTCTTCACTATTACTAAATAATTTGATTTTGAACACCTATAATTAAATTTATACTTTAATATGTAAGGAGCTCCTAATTTCTTAGTTTATTCTTAATTTAACTTATGTTAACTAAGTGGTTTGGTGCTTAATAGGAAATGAGAATAACAAAATGAAAAAAAAAACATGAGTAGAAAAAAATTAGACTCGAGAAAATTAGAAGAGATGAGAAGTAAGAAGTTTGTATTTAAATAAAAGATAATAGTAAGTTAGTTAGTAATATCAATTATAACATTAAATCAAAATCAAGGGTAATTCTAATTATTAATGGCCCTATTCAGACATTATAAAAAGGATGATATTCAACTATAATTAACTGAATTAGTAACCATAATTATTCAATAAATAGGTCAGAGAACCCGCTTATAATTGTCCCTTGTTTAATTTGAAGTATTCTATTTTGTATATGTCCAACTATATATACAATAGTTCAATTCTCGTAGAAACCTTTTAAAGGAAAAGGGAAGGTAAATGTTATACTTGATACTTATTGATCTTACTTTGGTCTTTGTGACACTAGTAAATGTCTGATCTTAAAAATTGTTTAAATTTTTTAATTTACTTAAAAAGAGATTTTCAATTTTATAAAGATTAAAATAAAAATATACATTCACACCATTCATAAAAACATAATATTGTTTTTAAATATTACAAGAAATGAAGTTCAGATATTCTCTATATACAAAAAAAATTCAGCTATGTAAGTTCAAATATAAATTAAATACTAAGCTCAAATTACAGTTTTTGAGGTTTTTTTTCTCAAATAATTAGTGAGAAGTGACTTTTTGTTTATGTTTGTTTGGTAATGAGGAAATTTGATTAGAGTTGTAAATTAAATATTATGGTTTGAATGGCAAAGAATATTGAAATTTTATTGAGTTTTAAGAATTTGTCAAAAACATAATCAAACATTAAAAATAAAAAGGAAAATTTATGTAAGTACTCTTGTATCCTCTCTTCATACTTTCTAAGGAACTTTCAGGTTTGGATATTAACAAAGATAAAAGCCAATTGATCATTTCTACCAATCCTAGTCATTTGGTTTAATGGCTCTCAATTAATTTTAGTCTTCAAGTGAAACAACCTCCTTTTATGCTACTAATTGCCACTAAAAGATTACAATACAGAGAATGCCTTCCTTTGATAGAGAAGATTCAAAGAACACTTAGAAATTGGTACCATAAAACAATATCTTATGTAGGGGGACTTCAATTGATTAAATATGTACTTAATTCCCTTCGTTTGCATTGGTCATCACATTGTTTCCTTGCTAAAGGGAAACCAATAAAGACATTAATAAGGAGGTTCTTATAGACTGGAGCTCATAATAGTTTATTTGAATACTCATATTCTTTTTAGAATGCTCACATAATTACATTTATAATTAATCACATCTAGCTGAAATCAACATGTCAAATTTTTCTAGATGACATGAATTATTTATTGAAAATTTTCGTAATAAAATTTGATCATGAAATGATTAAATCATAATTTTGAATAACAAAAAACTTCGCAAAGTTTAGATGCTGATATTTGTATGATCTATAAAATTCATATAACAAAATCATATTTTTCTTTTCAGCATATGTGAATATTATAAAAACAGATTGACCACTTCTCTATCTCTCTCATATGACCAAAATGTCCTGAAATTAAAGATGGCAACAGGTCGACCTATAGGTTAGTCCTGTTAATTTTTAAAAAAATTAAAAGTGTAAAACAACTTTTTTTTAATTAGTTCTGAATTTGAGTTACCCAAATTTAGGCCTATCCGAAATCCAACTTTTCTAAAAATAGTTGAATCTCAGACCGGTCTAAATCTAGGCTTAACTCATAAATCAGCCCATTAAAAATACTTAAATCTATGCCTATATATCGTTGCCATCCCTACCTCAAATATTGAAAACAATGAAAATGAATTGGCCACTCATAACAACACAGGAAGGCTAAGGAAGGAGGGCCAACCGTTGGTTCATATATCTATCGATACCATACA
>JAOQMM010000006.1:12872207-12885696 GCA_027563515.1 Erythroxylum platyclados
ACATACCTAGCACATACAAGTGGCAACTAAGCATAGCCCTGATTCTTGTTAGGCTAGATGATCCTCTTGAGGTCATTTAATTTAAAAAGAATGACAATGGGAAAAACATCTGGTCCTAAAGTTTTCTTTTTTAACTTTTACAAATTAATCTATAAACTTTAACTTTTAGCAATCAAGTCAGGAAACCTCCTAAAACATGCTAATAAGAATAAGGTGTCAATAGTTTAGTAGGTCATTAATGAACTGACATGTTTAAAGTTCATGAATCATGCCATCTAAACCTTCTAAAAATTGACTGTCTCCTACAGACTTTATTTTTCTTAAGATGAATATTTCCTTCATGGATAAAACGGTGAAACAAGTTAGTTATAATACCTTGCATCACGAAACCCAGTCAATGCTAAATAAAAAGTGCGTGGAATTGGTGTTGCTGAGAGAGTAAGGACATCAATTGAAGTTTTGAAAGAAGCTATCTTTTCCTTCTGTTTGACACCAAACCTCTGTCAAGCAAAGAATTATTAGAAAATGAAGTTAAAGAAAATATCGAGCATAACATACAGCTTTATGGACAAAGGTATTGAATGTCTTGTTGCTTTCCAACATGCATCCAGTCATAGCATACAGTGTGGTGTATAGAAAAACCTTGTCGAGCCATAGCTGTGATAGCTTGTCAAGATATGTTTGCATACATCTATGCATGTACAAATTTCTATAGGCATTAGACTGCTTGCATATTTAACCATATTACAAGTGTACAAATAGAAGCACATACTCATACCCAACTATCTATGTATATGGCCATGTTATACAAGAGTATGGAGACGTGGTGAGATCTCCAATCATTGGGTGGTAAAGAAGTAAATCAATTCATCATTCTTAAAATATTGTCACTAAAATAGACCAAACATTAATGTTCAAAGTATAAGCACAGTAAACAATGCATGTCAACTTGACATTATGTTGCAAGTCTTAGATTAGTTGCAAAGGTAAGAGAAGGCCTGCTGAATGTAAATTCTCCACCTTGTTTAGTTGGCAATAATAACAACTAATAATGAAGTCCTTGATTGCTCGCTTCATACCTTTTTAATATAAATTAGCTTGAGTGCTTTGTAAAGTTTTCTCATCTCCTTCATGAGTTTGGTTGTGAACTCTTATAACTACTAAAAAAATTGAAGGGGAAGGGGAAGGGGAGGAGGGGGTAAACAATTTTTTTTTTAAATAGAACTAGAATATCCTTGATGCTACATTCACTATCCATCGAACATCTTCTAATCAGCAAGTACACCTGTTGCAATTTTTTAGACTTTTATAACTCTTCTCAGATTTGATCAAAGAGCAAAATTTGAGAATAAGACATTGCCACGAGCAACCCTAGCTACATAGTTGGAGTTGACATTTAGGCTTAAGCCAGACTTTAACGGACTCGAAGTTAATAAGCTTGACTCGAGTTGATCAAATTTTGGGTCTAACTTAGGCTTGTCTTTGAAATTTCAAGTTTCGAGTCCGGCTTAGATTTGGGCTGCCTAGCAAGCCAACCTACCCGATCCTACCGAAAGTTCAAAAATTTTAAGTGAAAAAAACATCGCCGTTTTCCAATTTTTAAATTAAAAAAAAAAATCCAATCGCATGCCTTAGGCGAGTTCAGGCCCTTCCCTAGGCATAGTTCATCAATAGCCTTAATTGTTTCATTTGAGTTGGCTCAAACATGAAAATTAAAGCCTAACAATTTGCTGATCCAATGTTGTTGCGAAGAGGTAGTTAGCTTTTGTTTCAATAGGAATTTTAGGTTGTAGTAATCAATTTTTATAAGAAATGCCTCCCTTATTTGTAGGAGTGTCAATGTTGCACTGCCTTGATCAAACCAATTAGTTCACACTTGTAAGTAGGAAGGTCAAAGCACCAATCTGCCAATTTCTTGCTGAAAAAGGCAATGGAATGGCCCACCTATTGCAAGATAGCCCCTATATCATACCCAAAGGCATCAAATTCCACCATAAAATCTAAAGAAAAATTGGGTAGTTTTAAGATAGGCATAGCTACAAGTGCTTTCTTCAACTTGGAAACCAGTGACTGCCTTTGTGTTCCAGTTAAGATTATGCTTCTTAAGAAAACCACGTAGGAATTTAGCTTTTTGCAGTTTAAGTCACTCTGTTACTGGTTGAATTTTGTTGGGATCTATCGAGACAGCTGCACCGGTGACAATTTTTCCAAAATATATTACATTGGTCTGATTGAAGAAGCATTTGGAATTCTTGAAAAAACAGTAGGTGAGAGCGTAAGAGATCAAAAATAATCTGAATATGATGAAGGTGTCCCATCCAAGTCTTACTATAAACTAGAATGTCATAAAAAAACCCTAGGACAAGCTTATAGAGGTATGCTTGGAATACCTCGTTCATGAGAGCTTAGGAGGGGGAAGAGGCATTATTTAGGCTGAATGGCATTGCACCATAATTTCAAAGAACTTGCGGTGGGTACAAAAAGCAGCCTTCTCAATGTGCTAGGAATCCATAAGCATTTGATGATACCTAGAGCAAAGATCGAGTTTGGTGAAGTACTTGGAGCCATGCATTTCATCTAGTAACTCATCCACCATAGGAATTAGAAACTTGTCCTTCACTTGTTTTGCATTAAGCTCTCTGTGGTCTACAAAAACGTCATGATCCATCACGTTTCTTTACAGCTGGTGAGGAAAAAAGGAATTGTCTAGGACAAGTAATTCCCTTGTTAAGCATGTCTTCACATCGCTTCCCTATTTCAGCTTTTTGCAAGAATGGATAACGACAAGGCCTTCCCACTGCAGGACCCATTTCTGGTGACAATGGAATGGGGTGGTGTTTTGCGTGTGTGGTGGTGGTCCTTCTGGTTCCCAAAATAAATCCTGATACTCCACCAGTAACTTCTCTAGTGCCACATGAGAACTTACTGAATTTTGAATTGAAAACACCTTAAGCACAACTTTCATACTTTCCCCTCTCCATGTCACCTTCTTCTCGTTGAGCCAAAAGGACATTCTTAAGGAAGAAAAATCACACACAATTGTACCAAATGTGCAGTCAATTTACAGCTAACATAACATCTAAAACAATCTAATGGTATCATATACAAATCAACACAAAAAGAGTTAGAATAAACTTGTAAGCACACCCCTTCACACATGCTGGGACTCGGAATGTTTTTTCACCATTTGCTACGAAGAGTTTAAGACCTGACTGTTTTCAGTAAGGCAGACCAAGCTGATGTGCTAATCCATTTACAAAATTATATGTGCTTTCAAAATTCACCAAAACTAGAACCTGTCGCCCTTGTATACAATGCCTTAATCTAAATACTTTTCAAACCCCTGTAATTGCATGGAGAGAGACCTCAGGATCTAAGGATGCGATTATTCTATCTTCATCTTCACCTTTTTTGATGTCCAATAATTCCAACCAAAAAAGGCGTTTGCATTTGTGGTCACTTATGTATGCCGTCTATCTTCTGTTTTAGCTTGATTCAGATTGGTGCATTTTTCCTCCTAACTCCATATTGGTACTCTGCCTTGTTCCCTGACTTCTTGCAATAGCCTAAATCTATTTCGATGTTATCTAGTTGTAACTGTGGCGTTTCCCTTTCTTGAGCAGTAGATTCCTCTTGAACATCCTAGCAAGGCTCATGGTTGCCATCAAATTTATAGGGTGAAGAATTTCCACATCAAGGCGAATGGATTTAGACAGCCCCATTGCGAAAATATCCATTTGCTAACTATTTTAGGTACTACTTTAGGTAATACATAATAATAGGGATTTAAACCCCTTTATTATTGGACTTAACTAGGGAATAAAAGACATAATCATAATAGAATTTCAGAATATTTTGTGAAACAATTTTCCAACAAAATTAGTTGATATCATCTTCATTGTTGCCTTACTTTATGGGCTCTTAATTGTAGGCCTGAATCCTGTCATTCTTGTCTTTATTCTGTTTTACCCTATCATCCTTCTTTCCTTTGTGAGCTTAACCTTTCCACTTGACCTATTTTATCTTCTTCCATGATGGTTGCCCTAAAATGCGTCAAGTACATTGCCTAGCATAAATTCCTCACTGATCATAGCTAATTTCATTTACATAGTAAGTATACAGTTCATTCCAACATCAGTACATACTCTACTAGAGTAAGTAAGTAGAACAAGATTCAATCTGAAGAGCCGAACACAAGTCAATTAATCTCAGGCAAAATTGGACAACCCTTATACCTTGTATGCTGCCAGTATGTGGGGCGTATTGATTTCAAGCTCTCATGTAATCGTATTTACACTTTGTGTATTTCTAAAGACCATCATATAAACAAACATAAACCACACAAGAATGCAATATGTACTTGTATTCAAATCCCCAGCCCAGCAAAATGAAATGATACAGAACTTAACAAGTATCACATTAACAGTGAGAAGATTCATCACAATCAAGAGAAGTATGGTTTTGAGGACCAACCTGTTCCTCATCAACAACAAGAAGGCCAAGATTGCTATACACGACACGACTTCCAAGAAGTGAGTGAGTTCCCACAATAATGTCTAAGTTACCATTTTTAATCATTTCCAGACTTTTCTCTTTCTCTGTTTTGGTCTGCAGTAACAACAGCTAGCATCATTAAAGGCCAAATTAAAGTAGCATGCTTTTCAAAATTAAAGCATTTTCAGAAATCAAATGCTAAAGCAAAACATGTTCTTGGACCATCATAACATTACATGTTCTCAAGACTAACTAGCTAACATAACTGTAGTGCAATTCTTGTCATAGATTGCCATTGGTCCAATAGGAAATAACCAGAACATTAAAAACAAAGAGAAGACCCTACCTGAAACCGACTAAGAAGCCCAATATTAATATTTGCATTCTTGGAAAACCGTTCTGAGATAACATCAAAGTGTTGTTTGGCTAAGACAATGGTTGGCGCCAAAATCATAGCTTGTTTTCCTGCAGAGACTACACAAAAGATGGCACGTAAAGCAACTTCTGTTTTCCCAAATCCAACATCTCCACAAATTAAACGGTCCATTGGAGTCTCTCTCTCAGTCAAATCCCTCTCAACATCATTGAAAGCCTGGAAATAAACACTTAAGTTGTAAGTTATAGCTAGACAGAAATAGAGGACACCCTCCAACAACAAAAACAATACATTTCATCTAGATGAATAAAAGGGAAGGATGCATCCTTAAACCAGAAGGAAAAAGTAATTGATATCTTTTATCAAAAATTGAGCATAATCTAAAGTGAAGAAAACTGGGAGTTTAATTAAATCTGGCTAAGGCCTCTCATCCAGTCTAGCATATTTAAGTAAGTCAAGACAACATAATCCTCACCAACAGGAATCCTTCAATCACACCAAGAGAGTAATATACTAAGGCCCTTCTAGAAAGAGTTAGTGAGTGCAAGTGCAACTTTCCACTTTAACTCGACAATGGAATAAAGTTGCTTGTAGAAACCTGTTTTTGATCAGGAGTAGGCTTATAAGGAAATTGTGCAGCAAATTCAGCCATGGCAGGACTCTTTGGGTAGGGAGGTCTTTTTTGTTTTAATCTATGTAAATACAGCTCCATTAAGTCCACAACCATTTTCTGAATTGCAATCTTGCCTTTTGTCTTTCTCCGCTCCCATGCATCAGTATCACTTAATTTGCTCAAAGCTCGAGGCTTTTTGTTTTCATTTGGGCTGGAAAAAATAAAATTTGAACTAATAAACCATGAGTGCATGAATATACCAAATTTCAAACATGAATATAACATTGAATAAATGTACATAGTGAAGCCTTGTCCATTTTCAGGTAAAGCAGTCAAGTAAAACATGAAAATGACCCAACTTTTTTGCCCTCTTTCTTTTAATCTCTCAAGTTCTTGTTTTGAACTTTTCTGGACTTTGTTTCTCTTTTCTTAAATTTCTACACATCTTCTGTTTTGTTCGAGATGGAAATTAAAGTAAGCTGCAGGTTAGAGAAATGACTATTTCGGTGAAATCAGTAATCCTAATTTGTGTCAAGACGCAAATTTAATCAACTATCCCATAATTCCACCAATGGACATGACAGATAACTAATATCTCGCATATGCATCATCTCATTAACTTTAAGACTCCTCGTCCTTTGAAAAAAATAACATATCCTGGACTGAATGATTCGTTCTAAGCAGGAAAAAAAAAAAAAAGGAAAGCTAAACTTTTAATCTCAACCACAGCAGTCATGCACATGTAATCTAAGCGAAGTGTAAGAGGAAAACCTACAGATTGTAGCGATAAAGTAAGCGAGAAGCTTGCTTAACAGAAAGTTTTGCCATGCCATCCGCATATTCAATGAAGACGTACTCAATGGGCTCCGAGGAATCTTTTGGCACATCAAATTTAATCCCAACAAACCTCCCGATACCAACCTTTTTATGAACAACATAATCCCCAGAACGAAGTGTATAAGGGTCCACCTTATAACTGAAAAACCCATCTTTATTAGCTTCACTATCTCCCTTCAACTTCCGCAATCCTCTCTGCTGCTGCTCCTTCACCAACTGAATGTACTTATCAGCTTCTTCAGAATCCAACGCGGGTCTGGAAGCGTCTCTGTTGCTATTGTCGCGTCGGATTCTTTCGTTGAGAACGGAAATGGAATCTTGGTCCATCTGAATCTTGTCTCGACGTTGGCCCAACTTTTTGAGGCTAGGTAGTGAAGGGCTTTGAATGTAGACGGCCTTGATGACTGACAAAGATGAAGACTTGTTCTTGTATCTGTGTTTTCGGAGACGTGGACATTTCGAGGAGAAGAGCTTCCATAGCCGAGGAGAGGAGACGAACTTGGAGACGGAAGGCGAAGGAATATGAAGAGAAGCCATTAATGTCGCTGTAAAGAGAGAAAGCAGAAGTCTTACTCCTAGTTTTAGAAGAATGGAATTTGTAGAGCAACGAAGACTTGGAATTGGGACATCTTGAATCGAATTCTGCCAGCAAACAGAAAAAAAAAAAAATCAACCAGAGGTTTTGATGGGGTTTAGCAGATAACAAAAGCGCAGGTGATGTGATGACGTGGAGAGACATTCTTGTTAGATACTTTCATTGTCAAAGATGAACTAGATATTGTGATGACGATGACGTGGTCACTTCATGAGTCCAATGCTTTAGTTGGAAACTTTCTTTTTTTCTTGTTCAATAAATTGCAAACTAAAATTCTATTTTAGTTGAGTTCTACTAATTCGCTTTCCACTCAAATCTGTGCAACTAAATTCAGTTTGTTGGATTCATTGACTTCAGGATAGTAAGGATTCGTTTAAGGATTAATAGATCATAAAATTAGTAAATATTCAATAATCCACACTAAGAATATTTTTCTTTACATGATATAACATATGGATTGATACCAAAATAAATAATTGATTGATCTAAAATTTAGATTAATTGTTTAATATAATAACTATAAAAAAAACTCCAATTACAAACTCTTGAGGATTAATCTAATTTCATTGTTATATATTAATGATTACTAATTATTTTAAATTTTTTATTTACTCCAAGATTAAAGGTTAGTGGTTGAAATTTGAGAGTAATTTAAGACTATATTAAATACATTAATTAAATTATACATTCTCACATTACATAAATTAAATATGTCATATTTTGATAGAGTTAACATTAAATATAGACTTGGCAATTGGACCCGGGTCTGGGCCCTGCTAGGGCTTGGCTCGGCTCAAAGTCAAAGAGCCAAGCCCGGGTGGCCCGACGAGTATGGACAAAATGACATTGTTTTGAATAGCTTTTTAATCCGAGGCAGCCAGAGCCTAGGCCTAACTCAGTCTATTGTCATCCCTAATTAAATAAAAAGTTTCAATAAGTTAAACACTAATAAAATTATATTTTAAAATGTGAAATAACAATATGATCTCAAGAATAATACAAAGTAATTCCTTTCTCACTTTTATCCTTATATTATATTTGATATTACTCTTAAGACAATGATAATTTTGATATTATATATATTTGAAAAAGAAAGAAAATAATAACTAAGTACAAGAAAAACAAATTTAAGAATTTGGTATATTGAAAAAAATATTTTCATACTTCTGAATAACTTTTTATGTTCAACCTTTTAAATTTCAAAAGATATTCCCTACTTATGTAGTCTAAATTTGTTGATCAACAAGACATCTCCTTTCGTATTAGGTCCATCTCATCTAGTTAATCCTCACTTAAGATTATTCGTCTAGCCTCTACTTCGACCTAACCATATGAGGGCATAACTCAACTCTTTTAAATATAACTTCCAAAACTTGGAGTTAGGTGGTGAGAGATCTTTATCTAAAGGAAATGATTTAAGTTCTTTATCTAGGACTGAGAGGAATCCTTAGTAGTTATGCCCCCAATTAAGGTCTTTAAAAGTTTTTTTTTTTTGAAATGTAATGTAATTGTATTGACTTTGGGTAAATTACAACCATAATAGGTTTTAAAAAGTCCTAAAACTAAAGGTAGGAGAATTCAATCCTTGTTAGACGCTAAAGGTGTGAATTCTAATCAGCTACCATCCTAACTACAATTTGAATTTTCCTTTTTAGTCAAGTTGCCATCTTCTTTCTATATTGGGGGAGAGATTCACCACAACACCTCTTGCTACCAGTGTAAGCCTACAGTGTAAAATAATCTACTAGCAAAACTGCTCCATTTCTCTAATTACTCTTATAAATACTCTTATGTTTCTCTCCTACCATCTGTAATACACCTTCGCAGCTAAACTGATCTTCAATGCTTTATAGTCTGCTCCTTTTGCCATTCTTAAAGTTGTTGCCCTTTTTATCATATCTTCCCATCTTTGTGTTGGAAGACTCAAATCAAGTATTGCTTGTATTTTTCTCTAGATTTTCTCTATGTATCTATAGTTTAGTAACAAGTGGTCTATAAATTCCATTTGAGGTCTCTAAAAGTTGGTGATAGAATATGGAACTCCTTATTAGATATTTCTTAAATAAGAGGCCAACATTCTTTTTCCTTCAAATTCAGTTATAGGTAAAGACTAAATGGGGTAAATGGGGTTAGAATCCATTCTAACTAATGAAGAATACTTCTTGTTTAGATTTGATGGAGAAGGCACTTGGGGGGATTAATTAGCTTAGATGAAAACAAAGCTACTATAAAGTGAATCAGGTATGTAAGAGTATGCATAGATGTCCATGTCGATAAGGAACTTCTATACACACTTAAAACTTTAAGATTGAAAGAGGAGGGCAATCTTGAGGAAGCTATTATGCATGATCTTACCGTGGAAACCGCCTAAAACTTGAGAACAAATACAAAGAGTATGGAAGCCTATAAGTAAACTATTTATGACTAACAAATTTGGTGAACTTATAGGAATAGAGCAAATGACCAAGAGGTAAATGCAGTGTTTAAAAGATTAAACCAGATTGACTAGTTCAAATATTATTAACCAGGAACTAGGTAGCTCCCTAGTTTGGTTCATTAAAATAACTATTATATATAAAAATCATATGGTTAACTAATAAATTGATAAGTTTTTTAAATTGATGTTTCTTAAATCTTTAAGAAATAAAGCTCTTATCCTTAAGTTGATTGATTAAAATTTCTTTTTCTAAGAACATATTAATTTTTTCTATGATTCCATAATAGAATTGGCTTTAACCAAGAAGATTTATATAGTCCTATCTTTAGGATTTCAAGCAACTATTAATATTTATGCCATGAACTATTCATACATATGATATCTCAATTCCTATATATCCAAAATTGGATCATAATGTTATCATATTTCAATTCAATTATAATAAGGAATAATTCATAATTCAAATAAAACATGGATCTTTTATTAAATCTAGAAAATAATTCAAAATAATATTTTTAGGGCTTATCCCATCTAAATCTATATCCAAATTTGGTTAATATGAAGGTAAATAAAACAAAAAAATAATCAAGAAAGAAAATAAGATCAAAGAAAGCATTCTGATAAATCTTGAAATCTTGATATTCTTTGGCTAAATCTTGATGAAATGCCTCCTTTACTCTAAAGTTGCTTCATTCTTCTCCCAAGAAGCTCTAGCCTAGCTTCTATTGGCTGCTTTCAAATCTTGCTTTTTTTAATTCCTAAAAGCTTCTTTGATATTCACGAAACCTTAAAAAATTCAAAGAGTTTTGTCAAACATTAGTCCAATATGAGACCATTTCTAGCCTATAATTTTTGATAACTACAAAAAACTCTATTTTATATAAAAATCACCACCAACATAGGCCACAAATATAGGTCTATGTTCCACTATTTTGGCTTAGTAGTTCCTTGAATATGCATCTAAGGGTTCATCTTTAGAATGAAGGCCATTAACATGGGTCTGCATTCAAGTCGTGTTCCTCTATGTGGTAAGTTATCGAAGAAGCTGAATGGACTAGGGGCTAACATAATTTAGAACACTAGTTTAGTTATGTTCTGTGTTATAAACATGAGCCTATGTTCAACCCGTGTTCATCCAAAATCTCACTGAAACTTCTCTAACTTAGTTCTAAATTTTTGAATCCGTTCCTTCTTCATTAAGGAGCTAAAACAAGCTTGTAAACAAAATATAAACCATATTGAATACTAAATTATATGAAAATCAGTCAAAATCAAGCAATATGCTCTCAAAATCATGTTAAAAATATAGTCTATTTTGCACTTATCAAGTTTCTCTACAAGAATTTGCTTGCCCTCAAACAAATCAATTTCATTACTTAAATACGTGGCAACTCTATGAAAGAATTCAACAAATCAACTACGTCAATCAAAACTCTCCATTATTTCATTCAATTGCAAAAATTCATCAATTTGCTAATTATTTAGCTATTTATATCAAATCATACATCAATTCAATTGACTTAACAATCCTTCAAACCTTAACTTAACCTACAAAATTCAACATATTGTATAAAGTACATGTACATAAGAAATATACTTCTAACTTTAAACATTTTCATACCCTTTATTTAAAGAAAAGCAAAACAATAACTTTAAATTGACATAAATAGAGGATTGTTTGAAAAGTCATCTAACATTTCAAAGTGATAGTAAACACCTTATCATCAATATTTTCTATTACCAAATTTGGTCACCATCTCAATTAAATTAGCATCACTTTTTAACTTTAACCTTTTCATTTGGTTTAAAGCTAAAGGATTGAATTGATTTTATGATCACTTTTTCACACATTTTTACTAAAAATACTTTAGAAAGAATTCTCTTTTAATTATATGTCCAAATTATAGAAAAAGTATCATAGTGCAAATCAAGTATTCATTTGTAAAATTAATGAAGCAAATTAAATTAACTTAATCATTAGTGCTTATGATTGTTTGCCTACATAAATCAAATCATAATAACCATCAAACTTATAGTGAATTATCTCAATTAGTATTATTTCAAGATTAAAAGTTTTTCTTAGAATTTTTCCTACTAAGTTAATTATAATAAAATTGATAAACAAAAGTAATTAATTCCCTTCCCCACACTTGAGTTATATATTGTCCCAAATGTACAATTATAGAAGAACAAAAAAAAAGAAAATAAGGAGAAAGAGGGAAATTAGGATAACTCGTATTCCCTTAATAATAGAAAGCTCTATAATAGTAGTATGCTGGAAGTGGGTATCACATATCAATGGAAGAACTTTGAAACAAATTTGAATCTATGACTTTGAACTACTTTTAACTTAAAAACATACTAAATAATTCAAATCTTGTAAAAACCTACCAAACCAAAGCTAAATATCCTAAAAGCTACCAAGTTAAAATAGAAACACCTAAATCATTAGGTTGCTTCCCAAAAATGGCTTGTTTACAAGTTTTTAGTTCGACTTCTTCTCAAGCTCTTCATCTTAATGGCTTCTTAATGTATGCTAGTCATACATTACTTTTTAACACTATTTTTATATTATATTGCTTGTATTTTGGATAAAAAATGAAGGATTTAATACTTGAAGTGAATTGGAGCAATTTTAAAAGAATGAGAGGATGATCACACAACACTATCCTACATGTCCCTGTGTTAAGGGATGTGTTAACAGTTGGTCACTTTTGTTTCTCCTATACACCCTACACATGTCCATATTGCTCCTTAGAAGAATAACACAGTACCCTACGCAGTCCCGTGTAGGTCCTCATATTGCTATTGATAATTTTCGAAGAATGTTTTAAATAATACAGTCAGTTACACAGACTTGTTTTTGGAGCCATATAGCTTATTGAAAGTTAAGGTTTTAGTTTTTAAAGAAAAAGAGGAGGCAAAAAAGAGAGAGTTAGTTTGTAAGAAACATTTTATTCTTTTTCAGGTTGTTTTGCATTGATTTTGATCAAGATTACATCATTCTTTAAGGATAAAGAAGATTTCATTATCAATTCTTTGAAAATTCCAGATTCAAGATTCAAGAATAATGAATTTTTTGTTTTGTTTTAGTGTAAATGGATTCATGAATATTACATCTCTACCTGCTCTCTAGCTACATTACCATTTTGCCCCCGAAACTTTCTATTTTTGGAAACTTAACCTCTAGGACTGTTTTATTATTATCTTAGCATGTGCTTTTGACATGACCCCTTACAGTGTCTTAGCAACATGGAAGGCCATACAAGGGCCTTGCTATCCCTTAAGGATGTCAGTGTTGAAGCAAATGGAGTAAACCTCTCCCAAAAAGTGTTCTCAGAGTTACCCTGTCTTGTTTAAGGTGTTGAGAATGGTGGAGTTTCTGCTTCAGTGAATCAAAATGCTAGAATTGTCAAATATGGGGAATCTTTAGCTCACTAACCTGTTGGAGCTTGGAAGAACAAAATAGACATTCAGAAGCATAAAGGAAAACTTAAACATTTCTAGGATTTCATGGTGGATGGTGTTCTCACACCACCTATGGAGTTACTCAAACCTAGAGCTTCTATGTGGTCCTCACTTTAGTAGGGTTCTTTTAGAGCAAGCTTACCTGCATTTCCAGTTGTTCAAGCCTAGGCTGCAGCTAGGTGGAGAGAGAAAAGTTTGGAGAAGATAATGTTTATAGAGGATGGTTTATTTTTATTTAAATTCATCTTTGAAACCTGTCTGAATGAGGTACTAGAACAGGGTCTTTATCATGTGGGAGGTCACCTATGTTTATAAAAAAAATGGAAGCTAGGTATTGAATGTTATAGAGATAATATCGATAACATCCCCATTTGGGTTAATTTTCATAATTGTTCCTTTGGTATTTTGAACTATTGAAGGACTTAGTAATATGTACTTGATTGTTTATACATTTACTCCATTACACTTAGTGATTAATGCTTTAAAATGATTAAGACATTCAATTTATTTAATATTTGATTTTAGGTATAGTTTGGAAGTATAAGAGCTTAAATGGGTTAAGAGCATACTCTTTAAGCCAACCTATTGATTTGAAAATCGACATGGATGGTAATGTGATTACCTATAAAGCGAGGCTAGTTGCTAAAGGTTATCGTCAAAGACAAGGAG
>JAOQMM010000006.1:12924156-12938027 GCA_027563515.1 Erythroxylum platyclados
AGATGTAGTTTTAGCCTCTCCTACAACCTACATGGTTGCTTGTGGACCTACAAGACCTTATAAGTGAGCTCAACAGCTATGTAAGTGGTCATGTAGCTCATTAAGACCTTGTAAGTTCACAAATGTGGGAAAAATGACATATATGAACACCTACATGCCTGTGTAGCTAATCGTGTGTTGTGACGGAACCATATTGTTGACTATAAAAGAGGCCAAAATAGTTATGAAGAGTTTAAAAAAACAAAAGGGGGCAAATTTCTTACCTTCTGGAGAGCTCTAAAGAGCTAAACTTCATCCTTTTGGTTCAAAGGGGATATCGAGGCTAATGAACATGTTTGGGAATTTCATAATCTAGTAGTGTTGTTCTCACTCTCTTTTGGAATTGATCGTGTTATTCTATGATTAATGTTTTAGGATTTATGTATGAATGACTTAAACACTTCACGATTTTTTATGCATGGACCCATTGCCACGATCTAGGTTGCAATATGTAATCATTGTAACTTTAATTCACTTGTTGTAAACTAAATGACTTGAGATTATGTGATTGTTGCCTAGATTAACCTATTTTTCTATTACATAATACGATTGTCATACTAAGTCTAGAGAGCTTATTCTAGGTTGTCTAATGGCTAGACTTAATTAAAGAGCTTGTTTTGATTAGATACAACCTAAGGGAAAATGAGGTTAATAGAGCTTATTGTTAATCTATGGTTAATATTTTCAAAGAGAGATATGAGAATATCATTAAGGATTGTGCTCATTCATGTGAAGGTTAAGATTGAACCCATTGGTTAATTTCATCAAATTTGTAATGTTTGATTGATTTACCTTCAATAGTTTAATTTACATTACTTTGTTAATTGAATTCAACCAAAACCCCCTAAAATCCTAAACACTGGTTTATTCATTACCAAAGTTAAAGACACACTCTCTGTGGATATGATCCTTTATAACCACCACTACAAATTTAGTTATCCAGTCTTAGTTTTTATTTTTTGGTGTGTTGAACATGCATTACAAATTTGGTTTAGTTTTTGTTTTGATTTTAATTGGAGTTTTGAATATATATTGGTTTATAATTAGTTTTTACAACTATTTCCTAATCTTTTCATGTTTGTTAGTGTTTGTGTATGGTAATTACAAGATCTTCTTAACACCATCTGTATAATTTAATCCCAAGATCAAAAGGACACTGCGAAGGGAGTGCGTTAATGTTGAAGTTTGTCAATGTTGGTTAGGGAAATTTGGCCCAACAATATAATCCATATTCCCAGTCTTACAACCCAGGCTGAAGAGATCACCTAAACTTAAGTTATAAAGGGAATAGGAAATAAAACTACTTCCCAAATAGGTCGTAGGGTGCACAACAATTTTCACATAGACCATAAGCCTCTTCTTCCAAATTAGGTACATATCTAGAATATATAGTTAAGTCTTTTGCCACTAATACTTTGCAGTTCCAGCAGGATGTAAAGCAATTTTAGCGGGAGACAAGATCTCAATTCCAAGATACAAGGTCTAGCATCTATAATTTGGTGAGTCAAATGGAGGTGGCTATTAACTGCTTAGAATCACAAAGTGGAGGAAAGTTACCATCCAAACTTGAGATAAATCCAAAGAATATTAATGCGGTGACCTTAAAGAGTGGTAGGGAGCTTGAGGATCCTAAGCGGACCTTACAAAGGATCTTCAACAAAAATGAGATTGAAAAGGAGTTAGGAGAAGAGGGAGATCCCTCATCTAGCTCAAAGGTAAATTCTAAATGTCCCAATGTAGTTAAGACTAACCACCCAGCTTTTCGTTAGCAGGTTAGCAATATCAAATAAGAAGGAAAAGGATAAAGAAATATTGGAGACTTTTTGAAAGGTAGAAGTAAATACACCTTTTTCTAGATGCAATCAAACAAGTGCCAAGAAAGAAAATACCTTCGAAGTGTAGGGATCCAATAGAGATTAAGAGTCAGAAAACATGGAAGATACTAAATGTGAGTGGTCATCGAATCAAGCCTTATCTTGAAATTTTAAATGGAAAATGTAGAAGTGGTGCATCTGGAGATCACAATTTTGTCACGTGATGAGGAAAACATGGAGTCGAGCCAATGATAATAAACAAAGACGCTAATTATGAGGCAACCCAATAGAACTTAAATACTCCATGTCTTACATTTAATGTTACATTTGGGACAATGTAAGTTTTAAGTGTGAGGTTGAGGAACTTATTGCTTAATGTTTGCTTTAAATTCTTTTTTGGTGTTTTAAAGTTCTTTTTGCATTTTTAAAATTTTTTATCTCTTTATATTGCTTTTAGGATTATATAGTTATAATTAGAGAGTAGAATTAATTAGAAAAATTCATGAAAACTTGGACATGTATTTTTACTCTTATGATTGGTCAATGTATGTTTTCTTTAGAAGAGAAGTGAATAGTAGGTAGACATAAGCTAGTGAGATTTTGAGCATTTTAGACTAACACATTTATATCAGTCTCTTTTGGTCATGTATAGCCATCATGACATGTATATCTTGACTTTGCCTTGATTTTCTATTTGATACTTCATTTTTATCATATAAATTAACATGGAAATGATATAGGCATTCTTTGTTTTATGAGTTATATTAGCGATATAGCCTAGCTAATCATATGACCTTTTCATTTGTTAAGCTCCATTGAGCTTTGTTAGCATTTTATTTTGTTAACCACATTACGAGCCTTTAACCTAACCAAATGTCTTACCTAAGCCATAAAGCTAGTGAAGCATTTATGATTGTTGATGTTTGTAGACGCACAAAGTATAAGTGTGGGGGTATGCATATATGTGGGTTAGTTATAATTGATGGAATGTGATTCTTTTATCTTTTATCAATGAAGTTTGTCATTGATATAGTTTCTTTCAATTTTTGTCTTAAAAAAGAAAAAAATAAAAAAGAAAAGAATAAAAGAATAAAAGAAAAAAGTTATCGAGGTAATTCAGGTTAGTCTTTCCTCCTAAAGTTGTATGAAATGGGTGAATTGATTATGATGTAAATAAGGGAGAAGTTATTGTGAAGGGACACTCTTTATGATTATCATGTATTGTTTATCATCAATTTTTGTGAGTGATTCCTTCTAATTCCTTGTGCTTCATATGGTTTGTGGTGTAAAGACTTGAATCTAAGCTACGAAATAGAGTTTTTGCATTTATTATAGTTGATGGAATATTATGAATGTTTATCCATAAAGGAATATGTTTAGTCTTAACCTCTTTAAGAAGTATTACATACCTCTGTTTCTTTAAAAACAGTGGCTTATAGTTCATATGCCATAGCCTTAACTCCTTTACTTTCTCTGTATTAATAGTGGAACTAAATTTAAAAATAAACATCCCTTAAACATCTATTAAAAGATCCTAAAAAATATAAACTTTCTAATTATTAATTGCCTATTGAGCAACTTTTATATCTAATAAAACTCCCAATACCTGCAAGTATATGTATCGTAATTTGTAGTATCGAAAGGTATAGATCCCATGAGGAACTAGATAAAATGAATTGAACTTAACTTTGCCTAAGGTAATAAAATATGATATGAGTGAAAATAATAACAGAAATTAAAGCAATTAAATAAAATCAAGCAAATAACAAATAATAAGTGAGCTGCTAATTTATTATAAGATTAATTAAAGATGAACGCTTAGGCGTTATTGTTTCATTATTTTGTCCCTCAACTCTGATTGATCCATTTATCTGTCGATCCTATACTTCCTAAGGGATTGATTACTCTATCTTAAGACCTAACCAATTAACACTAATTGAATCCAAAAAATCCAGATTTTGCAACCTCTCGATTTACAAAACTTTCCTAACATTTTCAATTAGATTTGAAGCTATCTATTGAATAATCAGGTTCTCTCACAAGATCTCTCTTCAAATGATAGTTGATTTAATAATTGCGTGACTTATTAAACTACCAACTCTCGTTGCATAATTTAATCAGATTACTTTTTACTCACTCTCGATTTATTGTCAACGTATGAAATTCACAATTATCACAACACCAGAATTTTATATTGAATCAATAAAGATCAAAGTCACAAAACAAATTCAAAATAAACCCTAATCTATAAATTAAAAACTTCTGAATGTAATAAAAATCTGAAAATTCAAGTTACACATCAAGTTCAATGAAAATAACAAAAGAAAAGAAAGAAAAACTTAATTTGGAGCTTGATATGGAAAATTGGAATTTTGGACGTTCTTCTTGATCTTCCCTTGTTTGATCCACTTTAGTAAGATGTAGGTTACCTTTTTTAGGCTTCTTAATGTTCTTAAATGGTCTCTTAGGGTCTTAGGGGTGCAACTAGGGGTTTTTTTGCCTTTGATTGGTTCCAAAAATGCCCCCAAACCCTAGAAAGTCGCGCCTAGGAAGCCTCTGTTATGATCGTGACATGGAAGTCACGATTGTGACTTTGGAAAAATTGCTTTTGTTACATTTGTGACAATGGAGTCACGATCGTGACTGTGGGTGATTCTCTTCTGTCATGATCGTGGCAGCTCCATGCATGTCTAACTTGATTATTCTTCACTTATCTGATTTCCAACACTAACAAACACATCAAACACCTTAAAAAATATATAATTAAGACTGAAAACATGCTCTAAATCACACAAACACTTAGAATATAAACAAACACCCACATTAACACAATTCTAAGCCTATACATGCAACAATCATCTAGTAAACACTTATAAACATACTAAAACACCTATCAAAACATAGTATAAACTACACTTATTAACATCCCCATACTTAAACTTTTGCTTGTCCTCAAGCAAAAACAAAACACAAACTCAACAAACCAAACATAAACACATGTGTTCATGCAACATGCATTAATGAGACAATGGCTTCTAACTTTATAGGATTAATTTAACAAACATCAATCATTCAAGTTGTGTCAACATACCAACCTATGCATTTCATGGTTAAGCACTTAAAATTGAATATACATATTAATCAAAAGGGAAGGGAATCTACCTCCTTGTTTAGTCTCTAATACCATCATACCCTTTTTGGCCTCTTAAATGCCCTTTTATAATGCAAATTAGGGTTGTATGGTTATACACGGATATGTAAGCAATCGTGTATGTTAATTTGACAAAAAGAATTAAATGGTCCCATAGAGATACATGGCTAGCTTACACGGCCATGTAAGTCCCTACACAGGTGTGTAGTCTCAAGGTTGCTTGAAACAATCTCTTCAAGTTTGTACGCATTTCCATACATAGTTATGTAAGTCTTAATAATTCCATTTCTTCCATTCTTTATCCTATCTTCAACTTAATTCACATACTTATTACTCCATAAAAGAAAATAAAATCGAACATCGATATAATGGTTTAAAGGATGCGGATTTAGTTCATTTTGGTTCTTATTCCTCTAACTTGTACCTAATGAAAATTATAAAACAAAATATCTTAAGTGCAACATAACATTAATCACAAAGCATTAAGGAATAAATATCAAAAATTAAGCACTTATCAAGCCATCATGCAAAATTAATACAAAATGAGTAACTTGGAAATCAAAATTTAAAGCATTGTTATTCTTATTCATTAAATAACTTTAAAAAAATACCCTCTTAAGATGTGTAGGTAGGTGATCTGACAAATTATAGGTTAGGATTGCGATGTGAATTTTTAAGTTAAGTGACAAAATAAGGAAAGCCTCTATCATATTCAATCTCATATGCATAATAGTAATACAATTCTATTAAATGCAAGCTCAATGAGGTATCCAAATAATTGAGAAATAGGCACCAAAGGAAAATGAACAAACATAAGATGTTTCTATCATTTAAGGTTATCAATCAATCAATTGTCTCACTTTGTCTAAGTGCATACCCTAGCTATTTAAACTTATCAATATGTTTAGATTTCATTTTAATCAGTTTTAGTCCCAATTTGCACACACAATCCAATTCATTCAAAACAATCTAGTAAAAATTTCCTTGGCACATCTTATTTCATAAATTTCCAAATACATTAGATAAAAACAAACAATTAATGCAAGAAAGTGTTCAAACAACCTAAAAATGCTCAAAATATCATAAAATCATAACAAGGGAAAATATTCCACCCCTCATAACTATTTCAAACATTGTCCTCAATGTTTAATAGTAAAGTAACAAAATTAGTAAAATAGGAAATAAAAGAGAGAAGAAAAAGAAATTGTTATACTTTCACTTTGTTTTGGATGGGGAATTTAGCAAGGGTGCATGGTGGGTAGGTCATCAAGGCATGGTTGTGTGGTAGGTAGAGACTAGATGTCTAACAGTTTATTAGGAATTTAGGGATTTTATGACTTTATGTGTCGGATATGGTCATGCACATGGTTGTTTTCTAGATCGTATTTAAAAATTTTACCTCAAGAATCACGACTTCCCATGAAAGCATACACTTATACGCTCTAAGGGATACGATCATAACCTTTTGTGCATGCACGTGCCTAATCTTCACAAGGGCATGTCTGAGCAAAAACATTATCCTTTAATCTCCACATGGTTACAAATAGTTACATGCTCCATAGAACACTAACATGTCCAAGTCCATATAGGTATATTAATACGATCGTGTCTGGGTGAAATAGTATCCTACCATCTTTCACACATTTATAGACAGTTACATGCTCTAGGGGACCCAGGCATGTCTATTCTTCAGACACCTACATGGCCCTGTACAATTCCATAGAAGTGTGTCCTCAAGAACAACTCCAAAACTTTGTTTTATGTCTCGATTCTGCCCAATTTCAACTCCTTTGATTCTTGAAGAAAATTAATGCCTAAAAAGAAAATATATTGAAATGAAATTAAAAGTAAAATTAAAATAGATTTATGTTGCCTCCTAATAGCCCTTTTATTTAATGTCATTAGCTCGATGGTGCTGTAATATTCTTTAAAATTGATTGGATCGGTTAAATCCATTTCTTCCATTGTTGTAATGTTTACATTCTTATAGTATGATTTGAGATTATGGCAATTATCTTTAAAAACTATGGAGGTAGACATGCTTTGAATTTCAACTAGATCATATGGAAATACATTAGTTATAATGAAAGGTCTAATCCATCGAGATCGTGACTTTCCTAGAAATAGTCGAATCTTGTGATGATAAAGGAGAACATTTTGCCCAATGGAATTTTTTTTATGTAATGAATTTTCCACGTAAAGTTTTTGTTCTCTCATTGTAGATTCTTGAATTTTCATAGGATTCATTACAAATCTCCTCAAGTTCCTATAACTACAATTTTATGTGATCTCCACTTTCTTCAAAACTCATATTACACTGCTTAACAGCCTAAAATCCTTTATTTTCTGATTGACAGGGAGATGACGTGCCATTATTAACATGTAGGGTGACATACCAATTAGTGTCTTATAAGTTGTTTGGTAAACCCAAACTGCGTCTTCAAATTGTAAACGCTAGTCTTTTCTTATTGGTCCAATATTTTTTATATGACTTATTTAACTTATTTGTTTGAAACTTCAACTTATCCATTTGTTTATGGATGGTATGGTGTATCAATCTTATAATTCGCTCCATATTTCTTTAAGACAACCTCAACCATTCAGTTGCAAAAATGTTTGCCTTGATCTCTAATTAAGGCTTGTAGAATGTCAAACCTACATATAATATTATATTTAAGAAAGCATGCAACTAATTTGGAATCATCAGTTCAGGTGGCATTTTTTACACCCGCTTTTGACACATAATCGATGACTAAAAAAATGTAGACAAAATTAAAATAAGAGGAAAAAGGTCCCATAAAATCAATGCCCCAAACTTATAAAATATTCATAAACAAAAATTGGAGTTTGTAGCATCTCATTCCTTTGAGTCGATAACTAACAAAATGTAGACAAAATTAAAATAAGAGGAAAAAGTACCCATAAAATCAATGCCCCAAACTTATAAAATTTTCATAAACGAAAATTGGAGTTTATGGCATCTCATTCCTTTGAGTGATATAACTTGTTCTTTAACATTGTTCACAAGCTTTACAAAATAGGTAACTATCTCGAAACAATGAAGACCAAAAGAAACGACATTCTAAAATCTTTCTTATCATTCGTTTAACACCAAAATATCCTTCAAAAGCATATAAATGGCAAAATATAAGGATAGATGAGATTTCATTTTCAAGTACACATATTTGAATTGCCTAATTAGAGTAATTCTTCCACAAATATGGATCATCCTATCTATAATGCTTAGCATCACTCTTGATGTTGTCCTTTCGAGCTTTCAATAGATTTGTAGGTAACATATTAGTAGCCAAATAATTTACTGTATCTACATACCATAAAAATTGGACACCCACAAAAAATTGTTGTTCATCTAGTAATCCTTCTTCTAAATCAAAGTTTTTTTAACATAAGATAAGAAATTTAAATGATTTACCACTCGATTTTTTGCACCTTGCTTGTCTTTGATTTCCAAATCAAATTTGCTTAACAATAGAATCTGTCTCATCAATATAGGTTTTGCTTCCTTCTTTGACAACAAGTATTTTAGAGATGCATGATTAGATAAAATAATGACTTTAGTAGTTAATAAGTAAGATTGAAAACTACTGTCAATAACTCTTTTTTAGTCGTTGAGTAAATTTTCTAGGAATCATTTAAGGTCATAGACATATAGTAAATAACGTAAGGCATTTTCTCCACTCATATTCCTAAAATAGCTCTTACAACTTTGTCACTTGCATCACACAGGAGTTCAAACATCAACTCCCACTTAGGTAATTAAATAAAAGGGGCCAAAACTAGTAAAGATTTTGACTTATCAAAGGCTTCTTTACTATCATTATTGAGTTATAAGATAACCTCTTTTTGGAGTAACTTGTACAATGGTGATGCTATTTTTGAAAAAATTTTCATAAACCTTTAATAGAAACTTACATAGTCAAGAAATGAGCAAAATTCTCACACACTAGTGGGGTAAGAAAAATATTGAATAACATATATTTTGGCCCTATCTACTTCAATCCCTTAGATGAAAAAGTTGCCCTAAGACTACACCTTATTCTTCCATAAAATGACATTTTTCAAAATTAAGAACAAAGTTAGTTTCCTTACATCTTTGTAAAATCAAAATCAAAATATGTAAACACTCATAAAAATAGCCTCCATAAATAGAGAAATTGTCCATAAAAACCTCAATGATCTGCTTTACATAATTTGAGAATCTGCTTCCCATATATGTTTAGAAAGTAGCTAGTGTATTGTAAGTGTTGAAAGGCATTCATCTATACACGAAAGTTCCAAAAGGAAAAGTGAAAGTCATTTTATCCTAATCTTCAAGAGCAGTTGTGATATGAAAGTATCCTAAAAAACAATCAAAAAGTAGTAAAATGTTTTACCAACTAATATTTCTAGCATTTGATTAATATGGGATACGGAAATGGTCTTTTCAAGTCCTGAATTTAATTTCCTATATTTAATACAAACTTGACATCCATTTTGGACCCTAGTAGGAATTAAATTTCTATCTTGAGCGGTGTTATCAGGGCTAACCTACTCACTATTTGAAATTGGTTAGATTAGCCCAACCTTAACTAGCTTTAAAATTTTCTTTCTTCAGTACCTCTGTCATCAAGGGTTTTAATCTTCTCTAAGGTTGCCTTATGGGTTTAGCTTCATCTTTTAAAAGGACCCTGTGCATAAAAGTAAAAGAGCTTATATCTTTATTTCTGCTATTGTCCATTTGATGGCCATTTTATAGTTTTTAAAACCTTTATTAATCATTTTTCTTGTGTAAAAGTCATCTTAATTGAGATTATTACTAGTAAGTTATCTCCCTCTCTTATGAACACATATTTTGGGTGTTTTTGGCAATGTTTTTAACTCTAGTTTTGGTGCGCATGCTACTGAAAGGATGAGCTGGTCACTAGGCATGGGCATGCCTTACTCTAGATACTATATTATCGTCTTTTGTTTTACTTTCACAAAACTATCTAATGCTGCCATACACTCCAGAAAACAAAAATTATGGAAAATATCAGTATCGTCATCATTAGAAAGACTTTCCATCATAGTTGTCTTTAGCTCATCCTTCCCATTAATCTCAAACCGATTTTGTGCTAATGAATCCAAAACACCAACTGCAAAGAGAGGAGATCATCATCAAGACATTTTATTGTATCATATATGTTAAATTGAAAAATATCCTTATTGAATTGAATAGTCAAAGTACCATTTTGGACATAAAATTTTATTTTTCCCATTTTCAAAAATTATCTTCCTTGCAAAATTGGTGTTGATTGGTTATCATTTTACAAATCCAATACATAGAAGTTAGCGAAAAATAAATTTGTCTTTAACATGCATAAAACATCATATAATAAGCCTTTACAATATTTATTGGACCAATTAGCTAATTAAATTACCACCCTATCTTTTATAATGGTCCTAAGTTGAGAGTTGAATAAATAAAATAAGGCATCATGCTTATGGATGCATCTAGATCTAGAATTGCCTTTTCCACCATAGAACAACATTTTTTCCAAGCTTTACCTTTTCAATCCCTTTTGTCTTCTTTCTTCTTTTCATTGTACAAAGTGATGTTTTTTTTTCAGATAATCTACAACAAGCGAGAATCCAAAACACTAAGACCTATATGAATATTGAAACCAAATCAAGATCAGATTATACCTTTATGCGGCGAAAATAGGGAGAGAAGCTAGTAGTGCTGAGAGGAGGCCATAAAAAAAACCTAATTCTACAATTAGTTGAACTAAGTACTATCATTCAAGCAATAAAAGATCAATATTGGCATAAGGCTATATCTGCTAAATATGATGCTTTGATTCAAAACAATGTATAAGATTCCTTCCATCTCAATCTTAGTTTAATGCCATTGGTTGCAAATGAGTTTTTAGGTCAAACAGATCTAGATGGCTCAATTCAACGTTATAAAGTGAGATTAGTTGCTAAAGATTTTCTTAAAAATGCCAACATTGATTTCAAAGACATCTTCACTCATGTCGTAAAACCAATCACAATTAGGATTGTTTGAGCATTCAAGTTTCTAAAGGTCAGTGTATATCACAATTAGATGTCAATAATACATTTCTTTATGGACCAATTATAGAAGAAATTTATTTGACTCAATCTCCTGGTTTTGTAGATTGATTTGCACTGTTATATGTTTGTAAAATTCAAAAAGCTCTTTACATCTTAGGCATCTAATTTGTTAATTGTGTTTAAATTAAATAACACATTAGTCTCTATTTTCTTTTGCCTTGTTGTTAGCTCAAGGTTTATTATTAATGATTTTGATGATAACTCTATAATATTTCAAAATTCAAATTGGATTTATTTCCTTGTATAGGTAATGATATAATTCTTAAAAGGAAATAATATCATAGGATAAATGCTTCCTTTCTTACAGGAACCTTCTTAATAAACTTACCTTATTAGAAAAGATTCTACAATACTCGGAAGAATCTTGTCAATCACATAATTCGAACAATTAGCTTCGATATTCTTGTAAAAACTTTTTTCTTAACGTCTGAATATTGGAAGATTCCAGCAGAGATGATATTGAAGATTCGTTACATGCAAAGTCAACTCAAAATAGAAATGAAGCAACGACTAGTTAAAGAAAATGTCTATTCAAGGAAAAATCACTGCATCTGTAAACATGTCAAATTTTTGAAATACTTCAGTAGTATCAATATTCTTGAAAGATATATCAGTATCAAACACCTTATGCCTTAGAAAGTAAAAATCACTCTATTTGAAAGAGATTATTATTCCTTGAAAGCTTACATTGAGCAAACTCTATATTCATTTTTTTTGAGAGCTTATAGAGGCTTGTTAAACACTACGAGTGTGAAAGGTTGAAAACTTTGAAAAATATGTACTTGTGAGCTTGGAGAGGCTCGTCAAAATTTACTACTTGGAGTTTTATAGTGAAATGCTCAAGGTGGATACTTGGGGACTGGACGTAGGGTTCATTATAAGCCGAATCAGTATAAATCAGCTGTGTCATTCTTTCTCTCTTCTTAACTTTTAAATTTCCGAATTATAGTGTTTGTGTTTTCAATTTGCAAAGAGGCATCTTCAGTTTATAATAGGCTCCTTCTGTTTTAATATTGCAAGAGGTTCCTTTCGTTTTTTAAACAATTAACAAGCTCCTTTCGTTTTGAAAGTTAACAGACTCTTTTCATTTTTAAACGATTAACGATCTCCTTTCGTTTTGAACGTTAACAGGCTCCTTTCGTTTTTTTAAGCGATTAACAGGCTTCTTTCATTTTAAGCGTTGACATGATCCTTTTGAAAGTTAATAGGCCCTTTTTATCTATAGTCTCATTCTGATTAGCAGGCTCTTATAGAATTGATAATACCATGCAATTTTGTTTTACACACAATTCACCCTCCTCTTACGTGTATTTGCTTTATCACTTCTTTCTTTCATTTTTGGTAAGGAAAAGATAGCTACGGTAAGGAAAAGATAGCTATGAGTCTAAATTTCTGATTTAAGGAGAATTAAAAACTCCATTTGTAACTTTGTAAAATTTTGTCAAATACAAAACTAAAATAATAATAATAATTAAAAATAAATTACGGATAAAAATAGACATAAAGATAATAAAAATAAATAAATGCATATAAATAAAAATATAAAAATGAGTAATAAAATAAATAATGCAATAATTGTAGAACAAGGTAAATAATAAAAATAAAAGATAAAACGAATAAATAATTACACAAACAAGAAAGAAGATAAGTTAATAAACAAATCAATCAAGTCATTATAAGAAAAACATTTAGGCCTTGTTTGGCAATCAGTGGATTGCATTAGCTGTTAGTTGATTCTATCAGCGGTTAGCTAACAACTAATTATATTGGCCGATTTGACCAGCGGATAACATTAGTTGTTTATTAAAGATGTTTGGTTAAATTAACTGTTTAGTATTAGTTGTTTAAGTGTAAAATAACTTATGAGGGCATGACGTAAAAAAAAATTTAAGGCCATGATTAGATATTTAATTTTACAAAAATTAAGTTTTTAACTCTAATAAAAAATATAAAACATTTTTAAAACTTTTGTCACCACAGCATTTTTTATTTTATAACTAGAAAACTTATTTCATTAGTAAAAAAAAAACTCCCAAGTTTTGTAACTAAAAAACTTACTTCATTGTAAAAAAATTTATCACTGTAGAATACATGCATGATTTTTAGTTTGAATTATCCATAATATTACTATAGCATAATTAACATAATTCAAAAATTATGAAAGAAGGGTATAATTGGTTTTTTACCTATTAATTTATGGCTGATCATAAAAAAAGCTCCTCTTATGGAGCTTTTTGAAATCAACTTATTGGGGTTAAATAAGCTAACCAATAAGCCATTCACCAAATACATTAATAGCTTTTTAAAATGGTTAAAAAGCTAACTTTTAGTCAATAAGCTAAAAAATAGCTTATCAGCTGTTTACCAAACACCTCCTTAGGCTATGTAAGGACATGTTTAGGTTAAATAACTAAGAGAGAAGTACTGCATATTAAATGTTTAGATTAAATACACAATATAAGACTTGAACAAAAATATTAAAAGACTTATGAGAATATAAGAAAGACCTCTTTATGTGAGATACTTTATTCGTATCCTAGTAAGCCAAAGTTTTAGGTCATATTGTAGCATCCCACTCTCAGGGGACATCTACCCGACATTCTGATGAACATCCGAGTAAATATCCTATAAGGGTGGCACACTAGAGCAAATACAGTAGGCATCATGCGATACAACCAAATGGGGCATAAACATCAAACTCATATTTCCTTAAAACAAAATGTCATTTATACATAAAGGTGTGTCATTTA
>JAOQMM010000006.1:12948106-12966649 GCA_027563515.1 Erythroxylum platyclados
TTCAAACCTTCGGTTATTCCTCTCTTTCCAAATGATCTGAACACTAGTTGCGACTGTAACCATAAGAAGTCTTTTGTGATGCTTCGAGATTTGTCCTAGGTTATATGTTGATTTAGAATGGTAGGGTTATTGCTTATTCTTCCAAGAAATTGAAAAGTTGTGAATAAAATTACCCTACTCATGATTGAGAAATGACAGTAGTGATCTTTGCCTTAAAACTTACATGGATCACAATAGTCTAAAATATATATTTCTATAGAAGGACTTAAATATGAGGCACCGAAGGTGGATGGAACTACTAAAAGATTATGTGACTGTATGATTAAGTATCATCCTGGAATTGTAGTAGATCCACCGAGTAGGAAGTTTTTAGGTAGTTTAGCACATAATGTGATTGAAAGGAAAGCTTTAACTAAAGAGTTACATGATTTGATAGATAAAGGTGCTCAGTTTCAAATTTTAAATTTAGGAGTACTACTAGCAAGCATCAAAGTGTGGTCAGCATTATTAGACAAGATCCGGTTTGCCCAAGGCTAAGACCCTAAGTTTCAAAAGCTTATGTATAAATTTCGAGAAGGATGCCACATGGATTTTAAGATCGATGGGGAGGTATGCTAAGGATGAATGAGAGACTGTTTGTTTCAGATGTAAAGAACTTGAAGGGGGAGCCTATGCGACATATAATGTACATTCAACTTTTACCAAGATGTATCATAACATTAGAGACACATATAGGTGCGACGATATGAAAAAAAAAGATGTGGCTGAATATGTCTTTAAGTGCTTAACTTGTCAATAAGTAAAAGCTGAGCATTAAAGATCCTTAGGTAAGCTACAACCATTGCTAATTCTTAATTGGGAATAGGAAGAGATCATAATGGATTTCCTGGTTGGCCTACCTTATAGAAGGGCTTGATGTGATTTAATTCAGGTGATAATAAATAGGTTGACAAAGTCAACCAATTTCTTATCTGTGAAAACCACCTACTTAGTGTCTAAGCTCGTGCAAGTGTATATCAAGCAGATAGTATGTCTCCATGGAGTGCTCATGTCGATAGTCTCTAATTGAGGATCATATTTCACATATCTATTTTTGGAGGAAATTATAGGAGACATTGGGCACCATATTGGATTTTAGCATAACATTTCATCCCAAGACTGATGTACAATCTAAGAGGATGTTTCAGACTTTAGAAGATATGGTAAGGATGTGCATAATGGACTTTGGTAGTATTTAGGATTCGTTCTTGCCTCTGATTAAGTTCACTTATAATAATAGCTACCATAGTAGCATTGGGATGGCGCCTTACGAGGCATTGTACAAATAAAAATGTAGATTACTGATGTGCTAGGAGGAGGTAGGTAAGAGGCAATTAGAGGGACCAGAACTAATCAAGATCACATCAAAGAAGATTCCATTGATCAAGGAGAGACTAGAAATATCGTTCAACAGATAAAAGAGTTATGCATACTCAAGTCACAATGAGGTGAAATTTTAAATTAGGGATTTCGTATTTCTAAAGGTATCTCTGATGGAGAGTGTGAAAAGGTTTGGAAATAAAGGAAAACTATCTCCAAGATATATTATCCTTTACAAGATAACAGAGAGAGTTGGAAATGTGACATATTGATTGGCGTTATCTCTAGATATGTCCCAAGTCTACTCAATATTCCATGTTTCTATGCTTCATAAGTACATTTATGATCCTTCTCATATACTCCAGCTGTAGAGTGTAGAGGTGAATGAGAACTTGACTTATAAAGAGGAGCCAGTAGCTATTCTATATTATCAAATGCGCCAGTCAAAGTAAATTACCATGGTTAAGGTGATGTGGAGAAATGGTAATGTCGATGAGATATTAAGAGACAGTGTGAGAGATGCAAGAGTTATATCCATCCTTAACAGAGTATTGTGGTAAAATTCAAGGACATTTTTTTAAAAAAGGGGAGATTGTAATACCTTCCCTTACACAGACACACAGACACACAGACACACACACACACACACACACACACACACACACACACACACACACACACACACACACACACACACACCATACACACACACACACTCACACACTCAAAGTAGAGCTCTTAATTACTATAACGTCTAAACAAAAACTAGAAATACATATATTTCACATTATTATAGGTAACACTCATATGATTCACATATTTATAGATCTTATTATATAAAATATCATTTTGTGATGATTAAGGACAGATCCATAGAAATTGTTCTTTGAAGTAATACTTATTAATAAAGCTAAAAGGATATGTACTAAAAAAATTTAAGCACTAATTCTCAAGGACCCAAGTTTGTGTCGATACCTAAAACATATTAATTTATTGATTTCATTATCATGTAGGTCAATATTGAATGACATCAAATGAGTACCAATAACTGTGTCTCCATTAATTTATTTCAAAAGAAAATCGACCAAGAGCCATTATATGAGCCAAGTAAGGAAATCGATATCAAAAGATTAAATGCTGAAATAAGTGAGGAAGAAAAGGAGGTTTTTATTGGTGGTAAATAAAAGGAGGTATTTGCATTTGTTTTCATATTTATAACATTTAAGCATAATGATTTGACATAAATATTTATGGGGAGAAACCATTGTTGCATGTCAAGAAGAAAGATATATTAAATTTTAAATTGATGAATTTTTCAAAAATTGTTCATTTACTTTATATGCACTTTGCGTGACTTCTTTACTTATATGATAGAGGTTTTGAAAAACGAAAGAGAAAGTTATTTTTTTTCCTTTGATAGTTATAGATTTATATACAATATGCCTTCTTTTTAATGTTCATAAAAAGGGGATAGATAATAGTGATATTGAAACTTGAACATTCATGATGCATAAATTAAGCAAAAGCATGTATTAAATATTGCTTCAATATAAGGGAGCCTAATTAATCTCATAATTTTTTTAATATCACCAAATATTTTGTTATCATCAAAATAGGGAGATTGTTTGACTTCGTGAGGCCTTAACCTATGGTTTTGACGATAACAAAGCTTATTACTATTAATGAATTTACTTTTGGTAACATTAATAGCTCTATTATGAAATTAAGTAATATATCAAAGGATGGAGAAAATGAGTAAAGTGTAGCATAAATGTAACTTAAGAGAGCTTTAAAGGAATTTATAGGAAAAACCAAGAACAAAGTGCATTAAAGTACATCATAATTTAAGCAAATCATTATAATTCTTATTATATCCTTATCTTGGTCATCTCAATGAGTTAGGAGATCAATTATTACATAATTATTTGCATATATGTCATAATGCATAAATCTTTTTATAAAAAAGTGATTTTTTAAAAAAATATTTAAATGAAATCTCTTAATATTCAAACAAACATTTGCTATCAAAGGAGTGTATTTTATCTTTGAAAAGACTTGAAAATATTCAAATTTTCAACTTAGTTTCTGATGGGTTTAACTAGCCTAAAGTTTTGGATTGGCTAGCAAGACAAAGAACAAAAATTTTACAAACATTATCTATTAGGCTAAGGGATACGCTAGTAGGACTCATAACCAAACATACATATGCTAACCGAAAGTAGATGTTTAGCTAGTTAAATGTACCCTGAAAATAGTAGTTATAATAACTAGTTTATTTTTCTGATGACTATTTAACTTCATTTAAACATAAATATACTACAAGTGAGTTACGAAAAGACATATAAAGAGGTGCTAAGAGCCTTAAAAAGCTAGAGAGTATATATATGTATGATATAACATGTATCGAACCTTTATTTATCAATATGAGCAAGTAAGGGATGTTTTGGGTTATATATGGTTATATAATTGTTAGAATTTGGATAATTTTTTAAATATACTTTATGAGGGTTCATCTTGACCTTGAATAAGATTTGTAAAGGATTTCTCTTCACCTATGACAAATCAAGATGTTTGTGCCGGTTCCTTGTTACCTATGACAAAGAAGATTTTATATAGAGGGTTCTTCACCCATTGAAGGAAGAAAAAAGTGAATTTTTAAATGAAACTTAAGGAGCGTATGTAAGCTAATAGCTACTTAATCAAATCACTATAAATTGATTTTGTCTTTCTCCTGCTATAATTTATAATTATTATGTTAGTTTTTGTGATTGCTTATATGAATTTTTCATAATCATTCATTTGAATCAACAATTCATTAATCAATTTAGAAATAGGGCAAAAAAGTGAATACACATAAGTGACTCCTCTCTCATGTACCATTGAGGACATACAATCACTAAGTTAATTAACAGAAAAGTATATATTTTGATGGGAATGATGCATCTACTTAAGCTACTCAAGCTTTAAAGTAAAGGAGTTGTAAAGAGAGGCTTAGACAAATTTCTAATAGTTCAAGTGAAATGCTAAAAGTTACTACAGATCCATTGAAGAACATTAAAGGACTATCGACAAGGAGTAGAGAGAAGAAGACCAAAGAAGCTTTTAATGATCTAATGGTGGATCTTTATACAAATAGTGAAGCTATGTTACTTTAAAGATTGAATTCAAGCCTATGATGTTGATTCAAGTGAAAGAGCAAGCTTTGAAAAAGGGTTGCAGAATGTAACTAATGCCAAACTAAAAAGTAAATTGACACTGGTATTTCATTGGGTTTGTAAACTAAAGGAGCATAAACAAACTGGCAGTTGAAGTTAAATATGTAATTGATATTATATTTGTCTTTGTTACACTTACTAAAAGTGCCAGAATAAAATCAACATCGATGAGTATCCAAGATAGACATTGGATACATGTTTCAATTTTTTATTATTTTAATATGTTATTTCCTTTTAAGACTCTAGTTTTAAAGGTTTACGCCTTAAGAGGCTTTCTTATTATTGTAATAGAAAACTTATCATTACTATTGATCAATCAAAATCCTTTGAGAAAATTTCTTCAAACTTTTAGAGTAACTCTTATTTTAGGTTCTTTAAAAGCTTATAATCTTATCTAACTTGCTAGTGGCGATTAAATCCTAGAATTTTATCACTCTTTAATTTTTTTTCTTGTCTATGAATGTGGCGAATTATATCCTTCTTTGTATTTGTCATATTTCTTTTTAGATCAAACTTTTCATAATAAGCATTCCTTGATCATATCATATTGATATCAAAACTTATTAGTCTTTTTTTTTAAGTGATAGATTTGTATTTTTATCAAATCACTTTATTTAATTTTTATGAAGATAAGAAATTGAAAAAAAATATAAAATTAGGAAAAAGTGAATATCAACAAAAATTTTAAAATTATTTGAACTACAACAAATTAATAAAGAAAGAATAAGGTATCAATCCATTAAATTCAATGCCAATATGAAGTAATTTTTCCTACTTCATCAATCCACAAAACTCGATGCTATTATTGAGTAATTATTACTGAAATATAAAAATTTAATATGAAAATTATTAAATATAGTTAAACATCAAATGTTAATATTTAATTATAATTTTAATATAAATAATGATATCAATAAGATAATAAAAGGTTTACTCATGTTAATAGTGAAAATTATTGGAAATAATTATTAAAGGATATGAATATGGGGGTAAGATCATTTTATTTATTAGAATTAGTATGTAATAAATAAAAATTTCAAATAAATTCATTTTTATCATATAAAATTAAAAAACAAATGATTAATTGTAAATAACGATGATAAATTAATATTTATTAACTATTAATAAAGTAAATATTATTATTTTTAATATAATAATATGTTAATATGGTAAACTAATAATTACTGAATAATTTGGTTAGACACATATTACGGTAATTTGAAATAGTTAAAAATAACTCTCACTTGTTCAGCTTAAAATTTATTACATGTGCTCTGTGTTAGTGTGTTTAGGGAAAACAGTTAGTAAAAGAGGATCAGAAAATTTATGTAATAAACATATCAACTTCTTAAGAGAACTTTTACCATTAAAACTTTTAGTGAAAATAGAATAATCTTATAATATCCGAATAAGTTTCGGAAAATTAATATTTAACAGCTTTGGACCTTGTACCAATAGGAGGGCTTTCTTTTTCCTTCTTCGAAATAGATTGTTGATCCCTCTTAAAATATTCAATTTGGTGCTTCAACATAACTTACTTTTCAATTTATGATATCATTCTCATAATGTTTACGAATCGAATCCTAGATACAAAAAAATAAATATAAGAATGCCACTAATATCCACATTAAAATCATTGCAACTAGTCACGGTAGCAAGAATGGTCTAACAAATTTGGGAAGAATTGATAATTACAATATCAACGTGTATGGAAACTTCACTACCAATGGTCTAACTATTGCTATTAATCAAACGAGAACCAAAATTATTAAAGCTTGAACCATGTATAACGTCAAAAACATTGTATTGGATATTATCATAACCAAGGGAAGACAAGTTCATCGAGATAATGCGATATAGTTCGTGATCAAGAACATAAACCAATGTCCACATATACTATTGATCCTTGCCAACAAGTGTTCAGTGACAATGCCGAATTCTTTCCACATTTCAGATTGGCATCGGGACTTTCGCTGCATTTCCTAATAAATCCGAAGACATTCCCAACAGAGACATTACCATGACACCGAACCTACGAGAATTAGCTACTGATCACTCATAAAAGTACAAGAGCTGTGCAACTAATGCCACAGCGTTCTACCTCTAAGGATTGGTATGGTAGATGCATGACACCTGAAGCTGCTTATAAAAATACTTGGAAATCATATGTTCAAGGGAAACACTCGTCCCTTGAGCCTTGCAACAAAATCAAATCAAACTTTCTCCATTTCACAACCCACGGAAAAAGGCACCTGGACATTACAAACACTACTACACAATCTGTAATAGAAAAAGAACTAATTAGATGAACATAAAGCTAATGAACCAAGACCTTAAAATGTTTCAGACTAGGCAAAATGTTCATCTTCCCTGCCAAGACCTTAAAACATGGCTACCAAGCATTCCAACAACGCATCAACTAGGTAAGGGGTTTTGCATGTGGCACTTTAAAAAAAAAGAACTACCTAAGAGAAAAACATACACAAGAAACTTAAGACAAATCCCCAGAACAGGAAAAACTTAAAAAGTAAAAAATCCAATATTGAAGCATAACCTTGTTGAACATACTATTGGAATATTAATGTATTAACATAATCATATAACCATAGCAAAATCCACTACATTGAAACCAAAATCCATAGTTAAAGCAGTTTCATCAAACATTGAGTTCCAAAATGAACCACCCCCATCATAAAGTCAATCTCCCTTCTTCCTGAAAGAGCATCCCTCAGTGAGCCTAGCACGACCTCCAGTAGGTTGGCATAGAACAGTTTGGCAATTCCCGCATACCACAACAGTTTGTGAGTGGCTGAATACAGTTGTTCTGCATTCAAATTTGGGGGCAAATATATGAATACCTAAATCCCAATAACTATCAAATTAAAACTTCCATACAACTTACATGTTGAAGCAGCCCTGGCATTTCACATCCTTCAAAATAAAATGCGAGAATCAAAAGAACAAACAAGTCAGCAAATATCCAATATAAAAAGTGACATGTTTTGTAGGTATAAAAAAAAGCAAAATAAAGTGACTCCAAAAAGCACAAAAGCACTTAAGCACATGTCACATACAGTTTGAAACAAACAATAATACCATGAAGAAGGAATTGGGAGACTGAACGAGTCTCTTGAGCTTGTGTTTCCTTCTCTCAAGCTCCGCAGGTGGATTTAACAGATCAATATCATTTTGGAGAACCTAAACCCACCATTACAAAAACCAGAAATCAACCACCACAATAACAGTAAAGCGAAGATGATCAAATCGGAACACAAAGAGACAAAATACCATAAAGATATTGCCAGATAACAACGATAATAACCACAAAAGATAAACCTGACAGCCCTTACAAGACAGACGTTAACAGAAAATTTAGAAAAATAAAAAAGTCGCATATAGTTTCGCTTGGTTGCTTGATGGGTAGGTTATTAAAAATAGAGCCGGTTGCCATAACATAAGGTGCATCTGAACTCACCATTGTTGTGGCTGTAAACTGGAAATTGTAACGAAAGCCAAACCGTTAAGACAAAACCCTAAGTTCCAGAGCAATGAATAGATACACAAGTAACAAAGGGCCTTAGATATAACGAGATGCTTAAGTCCTGACCATTAATGTGCCAGTGCCGCCTCTACCATATATAAACTTACAACTGCTCACTGGGCTGGGCTGGGTTTAATATATCTGGTTGGCCCATATGTCAAACAATATCAAGTGTTATCTCAAATATTTTAACATAATAAAAATATGTCAACTTAATAAAATATAATTTTTAAATTTTAAAGAAACAATCAAACATGTTATAGGTCTTTTTTTGGAGCAAACACATTATGACTATCATCATCTCAGGTGTTTATAGTTCTAAGTTAAACCTTATTGCTTTAACTCATTCAAAAAGAATTTTCAAGTTTTTCCGTAAGTTCAAAAATAACTACGACTAATCATTTCTATAAACTCTCTATCACAAAAAATATAACCGAGTGTTGATAGGTTTTTATAAAAAAACTTTCTTACTGTAAATATATAGATCGTAACTCGTTGTGTAAAAGATGTTGTTCCAACGAGGATTGATTAGTCACTTAACAACTTAAATACACTTTGTCTAAGGTAATAAAAGATTGAATGAATTGAATTAAAATAAATTAACTGAAATTGAAATAAACTAATAAACTAAACAATTGAATAATTGAAATTAGCAATAAGAATAAAGTTTATCAATGATAGAAACTTAGGAGTTATTCTATCCTTGTTTTGTCTTTTCTTTATCTTTTTAGTTCAATTATACTCGATCCTAGATATTCTAAGGTTTTGATTACCTTCTTTTGAGATTTAATCAAGTAATTCCAATTAAAATAGATAATAATAGAATTGCAACCTCTCGATTCACAAAACTACTTCAAACTAGTCAATTGAATTTGAAGCAAACTTAAGGATATTTAACTCATAATTAAGATCTCTTTTCAATTGTTTATTAATGTGATATTTGCAGGTCTATTAAGTTACCAACTCTCATTGCGCACCTTAATACAAATAACTTAATTCAATCTCTCGATTTATTATCAAATATAAGTATAACAAATATCAAAGCATTAATATATATTAATTGAACAATAATAAAGTATAGCAAAACATCATCAACACCTAGTTGAAATTCTGCTGAGGTGCGACGTTTGAGGAGATTCAATAGTATGCAGCCTTATCCCTACCTAATAGAGAGGCTGTTTCTGAAAATATAGCAAAACATATCAAGAATAATCCCTAATATGGATTTAGAAATCCATAATCATATTCAACATCGTAATAATCAAAATTAACATCCAAGATAATGAAAAATAAGAAGAGAAAAGAAAGAAACAGTTTTATGTCTTGATCTGGAAATTTTAAAAATTGGAGTTGATCTTGATGTCTCCACTTTGATCTCTTTGATTATGATGTGCAACCTCCTTTTTAGTGTTTTTCTTTACCTTAAATAATTCTCGAGGCTTTAAGGGCTTTTTTTATAGGATTTTTCCACTTAATTTGATTCCAAATAGCCTCGAAAGTTCAAGAATACAAAAATTTTGAATGTTGGAAAAAATTGTACATGATCGTGGCCTTGCCCTTTATCATGATCATTCGTGCCCTTACTCTCTATCACGTCCATGCATGGGATGCATGATTGTGACATAAGCTCATTCATGCAGCTGCTTCATTGCACAATCACGCATTTTCCTATTCCTTAAGTCCTTCATCTTTTCTTCAATTCTCTTGTTTCCACTCACTAGCAAACACATTAAAAAACCCTTCAAACAAAAAATTAAGATCAAATCATTGCTCTAAAATAATCAAACAATTAAAACACATAAAAACAATAATAAGAACATATTAAGTCCTAAACACATGATTATCATCTAAGAAAACACTTAAAAAACACATCTAAACCTTTAGAAAACATACTATAAAATACACCTATCAACATCCTGACACTTAAATCTTTGCTTGTTCCTAAGCAAAACTAAAACCACAAACAATAAAACACATAAACACACAATCATGCAACAATGCAATAATGATACAATGACATCAAATCTCATGAAATTAACTTAACATTAAGCATCAACCACTTAAAAAGTGTCAACAAACTAATTTATTCTATTCATGTTTAACTGCTTTGATTCGAAAATACATATCAATCAAAATATTAACCCCCTATTCATGCACATATGGCACTTGTAAGCATTCACTTATTATTATTGATCAATTAAAAAGGTAAATTATCAGTTAGTAACCCTTTATGAAAATTCTTGCTATTTTTAAAAGATCAGTAGGTTTAATTTTATTTTAAGCATTATCTTTTTAGATTTTCTATAATGATCACCTAGTCTTTCGGTACAAAGGCAAACATCTTGTCATGAATGTCCCTCGGTTAGTCAACTATGTTATATATTTTTATTTAACTTGGTTGGCGTATCATTATAACCTTTTGACATAAAGACAAACATTTTTACTCAATTATATCATAACTCTCAACTGGCTACCAACTTTATTCTTAACTCAATTTTCTTAAAAGGGCCATAACATCAATTTCTTAGCCTACCTCATTTCTTCTTAGTCAATTACTCTCATTAAAGCTTACTAATGATGCCTACCAATTTAAATGAATTTAATTATAAATGTATCCAAACAATTGTCATAATGTGAAAGAATAAGTTCCATATTCTAATTAACAATCATGTTCATCATAAAGAAACTTAAAATACAAAATTCACAAGTTAATATACCTTTACAATTCAAATGACCATGTCTAAAGTTAAGTCAATTTCATTCAATTCATGTCATTGACACATTCACATAATGCCACATATTATGCAAAAAGTTGTTCACACAATACCAACATAATCAAAAATTAGCACAATGCAAATGTAAAATTCATATACACAAATGATATGCAAGTGCATATATGCCTACACTCTTGAACAACATATTGTTCTCAATGTGAAAAACAAAAGAATACAAATAAAGAGAAATAACAATAAATAAAGGGTAAGATAAAAAATGCTTATAAGGATTTGGGTGGTGATGGTATTGGAGGTGGACTTGGACATTTTAGACAGTGAAAAATTTGAGCAATTTCTTCATCTGATATTGCTGATGACATATGGCCTCCTTCAGCTATGCCTCTATGGTATCCAGACGACCCTTTAAGTGCTTGTTATTCTCTTCCATTTTGTCAAGCACCTTCTCCCAACCTTCTTCTTTCTTCTCGAATTCCTCACTTGATGAGACTTGTTGGTGTTGTTATGGAGGTGTAGAACTAGAACTCGCATGTTCTGTCCTGTCTTTAACTTTTGATTTCAAGTTGATATCTACAAGTTCCATACTATAGCATTTCAAGATCTCAGCACTCAAATGCCTGTGATTTAAACGCTTAAGAAAAAAAGGGGTTGGTTCATCAACATTAACACCATGCAATTGAGCCAAAGTAATTACAAGAAAACCCATGCCTAGATAGCTACTTTTCTTATTAAGTGAAGTAATTATCATTTGAAAAATATGGGTGGATGTGCATACTTGAATCTTATTATCCATGCACTAAAGTATAAATAAATCTTTTTTAGAGGACTTATTTCTTTGACTCTTATCAAAAACATCATGACATATTAATTTATATAGTAATAAGTGTTCAAGATTCTTAATCACATTAATAGGTGCGTTGTGTGGATTAAACACATCTAACCCTGTTAATTTTTTCAATATTTCTTAGCATGAAAATTTTTATGTTTTTCAACAATATTTGATTTTGAAAAACCAAGTATTTCTTCCATAATATCATAATCCAAATTAAAAGGTTTTTCATGCAATTGAAATTAAAAATTATCTAACTTACCTAACTTATAGTATAAAGTAGTGTAAAATTTAAGGATCAATTCTTTATAAACAAGATAACCAAAATGTATAAATTTGTATCATTGAATTCTAGCACTCAAAGCCTCAACTTTTCATTTCAAATCTATGTCTTCTAAGATTGAGAAATCAAAATAACGAGGTGCATTAATTATTTTAGAATGAAAGTTTTGGAATTTCTTACCTTCTTCTTAAGAGAAGATCGAAAAAGGGCCTCCAAAATTCTTGACTGAGTCACGTGCACCATTACTCAACATCTTCACTTTCCCTTTAGGCTTTGAGTGTTTTGTAATTTGTTTGATTCTTGGAGACATGATGGAGAGTAGAACCTGCAAAAATAACCAAGAATCACAACAAAAATACAACAGAGAGCTAAAAACATAGGAGAGAGAAAGTGTAGAAAAATCTTGCAAAACCCACTAAAAAGATGTTTTTTAGGATGAGAATCACTGGGTTTGTAAGGAAATAATGTTAATCTAGGAGAAAGCTGAAAGAAAAGAGTGAAATCCAAGTGAAATTTTAGAGAGATTTGAGAGAAAACAAGAACATATAGAGGTGGGTTGCTACTTAGAGAGAGAAGATGAAAGGTGGAAGAAGAGAAAAAGAGAATTTATAAGGGTTGAGGGGAAAGACAAAAGAGGGTTTGCACAATCGTGCACTCAACTAGGTTAAAATGCTTCTATTACGATCATGACAGAATGTGCATCACGCCATGCACGATATGTACTAGCACCCTCTAAAATTGGCACTTTTGCACCATTTTTCTCATGCATCTTACAAAATTTGTTCCCTAACTTGTAACATCTTTCAAAATATGAGACTAATCAATCAAAATCACTCCAAAAACAAGAAAATAATAGACTTATGTGCAAGAATTACGAAGAGCCTAACTAAGATAACGTGCTGATTTGTGGTCATCAGCTTGACCATTCATCATTCAACTATGTTCAATGAAGTGAAAGGAAAGAAATTACTTCCCTTTCTTGTGAAAAGACCCCTTTGAGATACAGTTTACATCTATGTCCATTCACTTTAAAGGTTTCCTTTTTGTTGTTCTCCAACTCTAAAGCTCCATGTTTGAATATATGGGTTACTTTGAAAGGCCCACTTCAACATAACTTGAGCTTTCTTGGAAACAACTTTAATCATGGGTTAAATAATAACATTGCATCTTCCACCTCAAACTCTTTTTTCTTGATATGGAAGTCATGCCATTTCTTAACTTTTTCTTTATATAACTTGGCATTTTCATAAGCATTCAACCAAAGTTCTTCTAGCTCATTTAATTGTAGGAGCATCTTTTCACCAACTTTCTTAAAATCAAAATTCAAGGCCTTTATCACTCAGTATGCCCTATGCTCTAACTCCATAATCAAGTGACAAGTCTTTCTATAAACAAACCGGAAGGGTGTTGTACTAATTGGAGTCTTGAAGACAATTCGATAAACTCATAGAACATAATTAAGCTTCAATGCCCAATCTTTCCATAAACTATTGACCATCTTCTCCAATATTCTTTTAAGCTCACGGTTAATATCCTTCACTTGCTCACTTGTTTGCGGATGGTACCAAGTGACCACATAGTGGTAGACTCCATATCTCTTAAGAAGAGCATGCTATTAAAGATAATTCATTATGAATTTGATTTTTTGTTGAAATGGATTACTTATGTAACTAATTATGAGTGCCTATAAATAAGTGAGTGTGAGTTCAATTTATTTTATGAATTTAGAGAATTGATACTTAATAATCATTATGTTATTCTTTATGTAAAAAAGCACATACATAAGTAACTAAGACTTCTTTTTAACATCTTTATTTTCTAAAATATGTTTTAATAAATGAGTATAATAATTTCACTCAGTTGGTTTTGTACTAATAAAAATATTGAACTTAAAGAGTGGTGCTAGTAGTCATTTGAGATAGTGACCTAGTTAATTAACCTAAAGTATTCATGACAAACTTTTTACTCTAATGTAAAAAGGGTAAATGACTTTTCAAACAAGCTTGTAATGCTTTTATTTAAATTTATGTCTTATTAATCAAAAGGAGTGTTAATTTGTTTGATAGTTGAAGCATGTATCTTGTGTATGTTTATTTTATGAATAGAATTGAGTTTTCTGAATCTGTTGAAATTTGAAGAAATATGAGGTGAATTGAATTATCTTGTAAATTGATGCAAATAGTTGGTTGCATAACATTTTGATGATCTTCTATGATTGAATGAGTAATGGAGAATTTTCATTAGTATTTTGACTTGTGTAGAATGTTTTCCAAAATTATTTTGTATTTGTATTGAATGATGGATTAATTTGCTTAAGGACAAGAAACTACTTATGTTTAGGGGAGTTTGATGTATGCTAGACATACATTATTTTTAGCACTATTTTCATGGTATTTGCTTGTATTTTGTATGAATTTAAAGGATTTAATACTTAATTTAAAAAGTATTATCATTTTAGGTCTACTAATTCAAGGAAAGGGATAGAGTTAAAGAAAAATTTAATAGGGTGCCAATTAAAACATATCCTAAAACACCATATGAGATATGGATAGATAAGAGACCTAATTAACCATATCTGATTTCTTAAGAATGAGTTTATTATCTATATTCACTGGTCTTTTTATAAGTATAGGAATTTAGGTTCCAAAGGAAGCAAGAGTTTCTTTAAAAGATATTTTTGAACATTCCAAAAGGTATATGATTAAAGGTTAACAAGGTAATAAAGAAGTAATTGAATTTGTGTCACAAGATATCTCATTTTTAGACAATGATTTTTTAAAAGCAAGAAAAGATGGTTTAAAGCTTATCTCTATATGAGAGACTAAATTAGAATAATCTTATAAGAAAAAACAAATTGAATGGTATTCATCAAAGTAGGAGGAATTTAGGAGATATGAATTGGTTTCTGATCAATGACAATTGCAACCCAGTGGGAGCTCTTTACCATTATCTGATTTGAGTCAGAGCAATATGAATGTAGAAAGATTCATTTCTCAAATTTTTATTGTACCCATATTATGAGCGAATTATTCCTTATACAATTTTGAAGTTAAAAGGATTAACCTTTGTGGTAATTCCAAAAGAAAGTAATAAGTCAAGGAATATGAAAAGGCTCTATCTAGTTTTACTTAGGATGATTGACTTATAACAATTAAAGAAGAATGAATTTTAATATGTGCAATATGAGTATAACACTTGGATAAACTTATGAAAAAACGTATAGCCATCAAAAACAAATGTGTTATTCAAATGATAAGTACCAGACCAATGTCATCTTTGAAAGATACAAAGCGTGTCTAGTAGCAAAAGGATAATCACATTTGAAGAGATTGATTATGAGAAGAAATTCTCATTTGTTATTAGGATTACATCATTTTGGTTGATTCTAGCCTTAGTAATTAAGATGGATCTTGACATACATCAAATGGATGTAAAGACTATGATCTTAAATGAAGAACTAGATTAAGAAATCTACATGACACAACCATTAGGTTTCATTCTAAAGGGAGAAGAACATTACATACTCAGATTATTAGAGTCAATCTATCGTCTAACATAGTCTCGAAGTAAGTGGCTTATTACATTAGTACTACAATCATGTCATATGAATTTAGTATGATTGGAAAAGATCACTTAGTACATGTTAAAAGATCCACCAATAAGCGTATAATTTTTTCATTTCATGTAGATCATATTTATTGATAATTAGTGATAATAATTAGTTTGTTAAGTGAACAAACAAACTAGCTATTAACCATAGTCAAAATAAAAAATATGGCTAAGGTTGCATACAAATTTACTGTTAAGATCGCTAAGTATTGCTCAAACAAAGCTTTTGTACTATTATAAGCTACATATATATCGTCAAAATACTTGCATAGTTTTGTATGCAAGATAGTAAAGCATTTTTGTGATGTCAATAGCTAAAGGTGAATCACCTAAGAAATATGTAGTATCCACGGATGCCATAGGAAGAACAAGGGATAAAGATGGTTCTTTATTTCGAAGAAATCAATAGTCTTATGCACACTATGTTGTGTATGAAAAAGTACATTAAAAGATAGTACTAGAGAACTCAAATATCATTATCAGATCAAACACATAAATATTAATATAACTATGTTAAAGGCATAGTAGTGCAAAGAGAATTAGAGAAATTAATATGTCTAGTGACTATTCATAATACTTGTTATCAATGATGATAGTTTATTTGTCATCAAATATTTGATGCAATATATATTTAATTGAGAATTAAATAACATTTTCTATAATGAATTTTAAATGAAAATTAAGTTAAACGCTTGATTTTGAATTAAGCTTTCTGCTCTAGAATGAATGTGAAATGAGTGTTGAATATTTCGTTCTAGATACAAGAAATATGTCGGATAGATACGAGATGTCTACCCATATGAGTGATTGCCTTTGTTATTTTTATAAGAATGGAGATGAGACAAGTTTTAAACGATTTATCTAAGTGATAAACGAGAGCTCAAGGCTTAAAATATTAGTGTCGATATGAAGTACATCGAAGGGTGTAAAAGGTTATCAGTAATGACATAACCTAAAGAATTATATGTTCATCTAATCTCTCCTAATATACCAAATTTGAGTTGAAAAGAATGAATTAAATAAATAAACAAATTAACTCAAGTTAGGCATTAAGTATGCCTGAACTATCATGTGTACAGTTTTTTTAAAAAAGAGACATATGTTTTAATAAAAAGAGAGTCAGTACTTCAACATATAAATCATACCATGTGTGCATTTTTTACCAATAAGGATAATATAAGTCATATTCTCAACTTCTATTGTTTAAGGATCCTTTGAGGTTGAATCTCAAATTAAAAAAGGTTTATAATTTTAAAAAATTGAATTAATGTTTTCTATCTTAGAATATTATTAGAAAATTATGAATGATTTAATATAAAAGGAGATTCTAGAAAAGCAAGTTAATTTGTTTTAAAGGATTGAGAATTGAGAAATGAAGAAGATCATTTCAATTCCAAGTTTGAATTAAAATGTATTAAAAAAGGCTCACCTTCTAGGTTGAAGATAGTGCGAATACAAAATATTTATATAATGAGAATGAGACATGATTGATGCAATAAATGATCTAGGATATAGCATACTAAATATACTTAAAGATTAATTTATTAGTCTAAAAATCATATATTTCTAACAGATATATGATAATATGTGCTCGTTGCATGGGTTATTAGACAAGTATGATACAGAAATCTTTTAACTAAATTCATCATATGCGTGTTGGAGATGATAATAAAATGACATACGTGATGAGATTAAAAGGTGTGACTTTCTATTATCATTAACTATTACCAATGTTTTAAAAACCGGACTAGACATCGAACCGGTCGAAGGAAAGGTTTAAGGTTTAAGGTTTAAAGGTTTAAAGGTTCAACCGGTAGTGAACCGCTATAAAACCAGTATATAATAAATAAGAAGTAAAACTTATAAGAATAAGTAAAAATAAAATATTAATAATTATGATAAATAAAAATATATATTAAAACTTATAAGAATAAGTAAAAACAAAATATTAATAATTATGATAAATAAAAATATATATTATTAATGGGACTAACACCATTCCTCTCCATCTCACCAAGCAACACCTCTGCATCATCAATCCTACCACAAGAACAGAGACACTTCACCACTGAAGTATATGCTGCCACTACTGTGGGGCAAATCCCATTCTCTTTCATCAAGTTGCAACTTTTCTAGAGCCAAGTGACACATATGTGCACGAATATACTCGTGAAGCACAATAGAATAACTTGTGACGTCAGGTTCAATCCCTCTTTGGCACATTTCGTCGAGTACTATCTCTGCAAATCTTATAGTCACCTCAAGCCTCACGTTTGGGTGCAGCTTCGCTCTCTTGCATATCTCGTTCACCAAAATATTGCAAGTAACAACATTGGGTTCGATCCCTTTCTCACTTATTTCCTTTAATAACCTCTCTGCCATGTCGATCCCACCAATTTTGCACCACCCGTATATCAAAATCGTGTACATCCTAGCATTAACTCCAAACCCACTTTTCCATTTATTGAAAAGCTCAACAGCAACTTTCACATACCCGTATTTGCATAAAGTATTGATCAAGAAACAAAATTGGGTGTCACCCACAATCCCTCCAAGAAAAGACTCCATGTCATCAAAAGCTCGAATGGCTTGTCGAGTAAAACCAGCAGCAATCAGTCTACAGATAAGAATGAAGAACGTAATACAAGTGGGTTGAATACCCTTTTGGTCCATGTCGATGATAAGCTGCCAAGCGACGTCAAATTGACAGACTTTGAAAAGAATGTCAATGACAAGATTGTAGCTTGTTGAGATGGGCAAGCAAAAATTCCTAACTAGTACATCCACAGTGATCGAAGAAGGGTTGAAAAGTCGAGATGGGGCAAGCGTCGGTACATCTACAATGATCGCAAAAGGGCTGAAAATAGAGATGGGCATCTTCTTCAATGGTTTAGAGAAGGACAACCAAGTTATTAATTTGAAGGAGGAGCGATGGGCAGCGGCGATGTGATCTAGGAAGAGAAGACGGTGATATG
>JAOQMM010000006.1:12973685-12984658 GCA_027563515.1 Erythroxylum platyclados
GAGCTTTGTTTTTTGGACCAAGTGAAAGAATGGCCAATTTGTTTCAAATCAATGAACCCCAAATAATCCACACAATGGAGCTTAGATTTTTGTTCAAGAAAGAAATCTTATCGGAACTGTCCATATCAAGTTCATCCTTCGATGAATCAGCCCGGGCCGAGTTACTAATGGTGGGGCACAGGACAGCAAAAGAAGCGGCCCAGCCGAACAATGTAGTAGCAATAAATCTAAGAATACACTAATCGGGGGCGTTCGTAGTGACTGAGGGGTCGAAGACCAAAAAGTGAGTAAGTCTCTGAAAATTGTGAAGGAATGTGTGAAAAGTGAAGACATATACAGTCGTGTACATGACTGTGTAAAGATACTTGGCTATGTGTGGAGACCATGTAACTCTCTGTAGCCATGTACAACTGCGAGTGAGGTGATGTTGAAGATACACGATCACTTACACACGGTGCAGAAAAACCCATTTTGTGATATAAAAGAGAAAAATACACACGTTTTTGGAGAGAGTGCAGTCATAACGTCCAAAAGTGAGGAAAAACATAAAGAAGGCAAATATTGTTGTATTCTCATCCTTGTTTGACTATTTTTGGGATTGATTTGAGTGTTTGTTGATTGTGATATCAACTTTGGTTTCAATCTTGAAACTTTATGAGATAACTTATTGTTGTGGGGTGAGTGATCAACTTTCTGTAAATCCTTATTAAGTTTAGTGGATTTGCTTGTCGGTTTATTACGTTTAGTGGATTTGCTTTTCAATTATCCTGTGATTTTTTCTTTACACTGCAAAGTTTTTTACGTAAATCTTAGTGTTTGTTTCATCATTAAGTTTCTTATTCTCATACTATTTTGCTAGTGTAAGTTGAAGAGTTCTTTCTGTTCATTGATATTTGGTTGATCTTTTAGAGAGTTGTGCTACTGTCTCATTAAAAAAAAGGTACCATACGTTTGTGTAGTTGGTAGCTTAATATACGTTATGGTCTATACTAGACTAGGTATATCATATACAGCGGAAGTTGTGACCAGGTTTATGTCAAATCTAGGAAAAGTGTATTGCGAAGTTATAAAATGGCTATTAAGGTACTTAAAGGGTGCTTTAAGCAGGACACTTTGCTTTGGTTAAGGGAAAGTGAAACTAGAAGAGTTCATTGATGCTAATTTTAGTGAGGATTTTAACACTAATAAGAGTACTTTGGGACATATATGCATTATAAATGGTTTAGTTGTTAGTTGGATGTCTAAACTCCTGATGTTTTTCCATGTTAACTATAGAGGTAGAGTTTGTGGCTATCTTTGAAGCTAGCAAGGAGATGGTTTAGTTGAAAAAAATTCTAGAGGAGATAGTCAAGAAGCAACATGACAACGTGCTCTACAGTGACAGCCAGAGTGCGAATAATCCAATGTTCCATTCCAAAACAAAACATAGACAATGTAGCTATCACTTCACTTGTAATTTGTTTGAAGAGGGAGTATTATGTTTGGAGAAGATTTTGGAACAAAGTAGACATGCTTAATAAATGTGTTGACACTAGAAAACTGAAGTCATGCAAGACCTTAGTTGACCTTCATAGTTGATGATGGACATTTTGTCACGTTAGTTGCTCGAAAGTTGTTCAAGGTGTATGGGCAAGATATTGGTTTCTTGGTCCGAGCATCAGTTTCTAAGTGGGAGATTGTTAAGATGTAGAGCTTGATGAGAATATCTTGTTTCCTTGTATTGCTATGAGTTGTATTTTATTTATAGTAAAAAATAATATAAGATATGGAAACTTAATTAGTATTTTAGTCTGGATAGGACTTTGTTTCTATATTCTATTGTAGCGATATTCTATGATAGGTTTTCATAATATAAGGAGTCTTAATATTTTGTCATTGTATACTATAAGACAAGAGAGAATGAAATTCCTAACACTAATGTGGATGTTGACACATTACTAAACCACGTAAAAATATTGTGTCAATTAATTTTTTTCTTACAAAAGCCTTCCACAAATTCTATTCCAAGGGAATAACATCAAATACGAGAAATATTAAAGGACAAAGCGATAGCTTTTCTTTCCTTTAAACTTAGTAGTTCGACCGACTCCTTTTCTTATAATTTGCTGAAATCGTAATCATCATTTGATTAATTTCTCATACATTGCCGTCTCGCCACATTAATGGTTTCATATATATATTGCTATTACTACATCAGCTAACTCCAGGCCGTCTTGCCACATTAATGATTGCATATATATATATATATATATTGCTATTACTACATCAGCTTAGTCCATTAACCTTGAATGTACTCCAAACTACCTGTTCTCACGAGTCACGCCGATCTTTCTATTCATAACGTTAAGCAAACGCTAAATAAAACCAAAACTTCTTGTAATATTTTCAATTAAAATAAGCTCTCCCTCGAAAACTTAAACTCCATCCATAAATATCCTCAAAGCTGTACTGTAGTCTGTAAACGTACCAACTCTGGCATTATGTGGTTAAGAACATTCCTCGCACCCATCGTCTTCCTAGTTTACATGCTTTCCTCTTCGCCGTCAACGTCAGCTATCTCCATTGATAGCATCAATGTGTGGCCGAAGCCAAGAAACATGGCATGGCCTCACCCACTGGCCACTCGCCTCTCTACCCGCTTCCTCATCATGGCCCCCGATCATCCCTACCTTGCCGCCGCCGTCTTCCGCTACTCCCGCCAAGTCCTTGATGAACACTACCACCCCATCGTGCCTCCTGTCGTCAACATCTCTACGTCCTCCCCTCCCCTCAAGACCCTCGCTATCTCCGTCGCCGACCTTGCCTCCCCTCTCCACCACGGCGTTGACGAGTCTTACACCCTCACCATACCCAACTTCGGAGCCGTCGCCAAACTGACGGCGGAGACCGTGTGGGGCGCCATGAGAGGCTTGGAGACATTTTCTCAGCTCGTCTGGGGCAACCCTTCGCTTGTCCCACGTGGGCTTTATATCTGGGACTCCCCTTTGTTCGGACATCGGGGGTTGATGCTGGATACTTCTAGGAATTACTATGCTGTCGAGGATATTATGAGGACCATTGGAGCTATGAGTGCTAATAAGATGAATGTGTTTCATTGGCACATTACCGACTCTCATTCGTTTCCTTTGCTACTTCCTTCGGAACCTGATCTTGCTGTTAAAGGGTCTTACGGGAGTAGTATGCAGTACTCGCCGGATGATGTTGCTAAGATTGTGAAGTTCGGTTTGGAACATGGTGTCAGAGTCCTGCCGGAAATCGATTCTCCTGGTTAGTTACTTACGCTTGTGATTGATTAGTTACTAACTAGTAATAAGCAATTGGATAATCTGATTATAGAGCCATGAGATTAATAATGGCGAACATGCGTGTGAGTGAAAAATGACTTGGAAGAGTAATGCCTCTTGGATTCCCCTAGATCCCATATTGCAGTCTGCAGGTGGGCATAAGGGTGTGGATTGTGAGGTCAGAACAGACACTTTTACATGTCTTCTAGATGCATGGACTACTGGTCAGTTAGTGTGCAAGTAATATTCATGAAAACCGTAAAACAATGTTTGATTGCATCCTACCTGCAAAATTGTTCCGTTGAAGTCCATTCCCGTTGGTTTAGAGGGAGAAGGGGTTAGTGAAATGTAACTTGGGATGCAGGTTTTCCTGGTTTCTTTGACAGCAAAGTCAAGATAGTCATCTGTTCCTTCTTGTCTTATTTTAGGTAGTAATAGCTTCCGTCCGGAAGCAACAGCATTATAAAAACTTGCTCCACGCAAACAAAGGTTTCCTGTTTTAAACAGAATCAAGTCTGTACACACAAAAGATGCAGCATCTCTGATGGAAGTAACTTACAAATTCTTGTACCCTCCAGCTGTCCTCCTTTCTCCCTTTACTTCCCAGTAATTGACGAGTCTACTTTATGAACAGATGTCTTGGACGTGATTTTTTTTTTCACTTTCTTTATTAAATGAAGTTCCTATCTTTTGAAAATTTTCAATTATGTTGAAATACAGAATTAAGTCTTTTTATTGAGTCAACTACTTATGTAACCTTATGAGTCAAAGATCAAAAGAATCATACTTTTGCGCTTCAAGTAAAATTGTGGAATCAGAACTGATGATGGCCTAAAGAGGTATTTTAGTTTGGTAATGAGACCCTAGGCAATATGGCTAGGTACCACTATGGAGCAGGAGGTGACACCAAGACAACTATTCTATTGATAAGTAAGCTCACGTCTTATGGCTGTGGTAAGCTATGTAGTAGGACGTGACGAAAAGAATGCTTGAAATTGATCTGTATGTGCAATTTAGAGTCATAAGAGGGAGGAGAAAGATCAAACAACTAATCTCTGATGAAGGAATTGGATCAACAGAACCCTGGTTATGATGATGGAATCAATCAATCTGTTCTACTTTCTTCTTGACTTTCATTAATGTTGCATCATTCTTACATTTGCTTTTTTCATAGTCGTAAGACTATGTGAATGGCCCGAGTTATAAGACATGTGGCAAATTCTTTACAGGACACACAGGATCATGGGCTGCAGCCTACCCCGATATTGTGGCATGTGCAAACATGTTCTGGTGGCCAGCTGGGAGTGATTGGTCTGACCGGCTTGCTTCTGAGCCAGGAACTGGGCACCTAAACCCCTTGAACCCGAAAACCTATCACATACTAAAAAATGTCATCAGTGATATTGTCACCTTATTTCCTGAACCTTTTTACCATGGTGGTGCCGATGAGATCATACCAGGTTGTTGGAAGAGTGATCCTGGCATTCAGTCATTTCTGTCGAACAATGGAACCCTTAGTCAGCTCCTTGAGATATTTGTCAAATCCACATTGCCTTACATTGTATCTCTCAATCGCACAGTGGTTTACTGGGAAGACGTTTTATTGGATGACAATGTTAAAGTGAATGCTGCAGTTCTTCCTCCTGAACATACTATCCTACAAACATGGAATAATGGCCCAAAAAATACAAAACTGATTGTGTCGTCTGGTTACCGGACCATTGTCTCATCCTCTGAATTCTATTATCTGGATTGTGGGCATGGTGACTTTCTTGGGAATGACAGTCAGTATGATCAACCACCAAGAAGTTGCGATAAAGACAATGGCGGATCATGGTGTGGACCCTTCAAAACCTGGCAAACCATATATAATTATGACATCACACATGGCCTGACTGAAGAGGAGGCCAGATTGGTGCTAGGGGGTGAGGTGGCACTGTGGTCAGAGCAAGCAGACCCAACAGTTCTTGATCAGCGGATATGGCCAAGAACATCTGCAATGGCCGAGACCCTGTGGTCTGGAAATAGGGATGAGAAAGGGATGAAGAGATATGCGGAGGCAACAGATCGTCTGAATGAATGGAGATACAGAATGGTGGGTAGAGGAATAAGGGCTGAACCTCTTCAACCACTTTGGTGCATCAGGAATTCAGGCATGTGCAATACAGTTCATCCTGCTTAGCACGGTTAGCTTGGAAGTGGATAATGAAAGCTGTTGTTTTAAAGGTTTTAAAAAGGAAATAGATGTGTGATTTGTTTTACCGTGTGATTCTCAGATGTAAATGAGAAGACTCGTAACTTTGAATACAGTTAAAAAGTGCAATAATAAAAATTACACCGTGAGAGCTTGTTCTTAAAGAAACCTATTTCTATGGGATGCAGACGCAGAAGAAGATGATACTTTCAGGATGATATATTGATACGGCTCACCAGAGAGTCTTAGCATACAGCCCATTCATAGGATGAACTTTCCTTGTTATGCCTTTTGATTTCATATTCTATGTCATGCTTGAAACCCCAGACATGATTAAACTCAGAAGAATTGTGGATAAATGGGTTCCAATTCTTTGAAGGGAGTTACCATGGAACTTCAAATTCTCTTAACTGATTTTTCAACATTGTTCATGAAAACTAATTGTATGTGCCAGGTCCTTTGTAAAAACATGATCTTTATGAGATAAATCAAAATTGACATTCATAACTTTAAGATCTTGAATAAACAATTGTTATAAATTATATGAGTGTAATATTGTGTACTTGATACGGAAGATATCATTATTAAAAAAAGATCAAGAAACTTCACCACATTCTTGGTTAAAATTAATTTGTCTCTCTTGTCTCTCTTGCAGCTACAGAAAATTTGATGAAAAATAATCTATAATCCTAATTAGTAGAGAGATGAGCAATTTATATATCTACGACTTTTAATCTGGTATGTCTATCAAGTGACCAAAATAAATGGTTGAGATTTATTCCAGTATTAAATAGAAAATAAGGATCAAATAGAACTTTTTAATTATATTAATAACATTATTAATTTATATAGAATATGGCCACTAATCAGGTCACATTCTAACATTTTCCCACTTGGCCTGATACTTCAAACTTTAGTTTAATAGTGTAAACATTAAGCACACATAAATAAATCTCTTAATATTTTCATAATTTACCTCAACAAAATAAATTACATAATGTGGGGCAATCATAAACTTCAACATCACATACTTCCTTCCATATACCACAACACTAGTAATTTATTAAGTCAAGTAACAAAAGTGATATATAAATGTCATAAAGGTCCACATTAATGTCTAATAAACAATTTTGTTTCTTATTTAACAACAGTTACATGTACACATTCATAATAAATAAGAAAATTGCCAATCAAAAACTTTGTTGAGCTCAAGAGTATTAAAAAATCATAAGAAACAATCATCAATATAACCGAGGCCCATTCTTTGAACATGTTCCTTAAATATCTTTAGTGGAAGGCCTTTAGTCAAGGGATTTGCAGTTATAAAATCCGTCATAATATGTTTAATACACACTCTTTGTTCCTGAACTTCCTTCTTTATGGTAAAATATTTCATCTTCATATGTTTAGCGTCTTTAGAGTACTTGTCATTCTTGGAGAAGCAAATTATTGCAGAACTGTCATAATAAATTTTCAGTGGCTTACTAATAGTGTCAACAACCCCAAGCTCTAAAATAAAGTTTCACAGCCATACAACATGAATTGTGGCCTCAAAAGAAGCAGCAAATTCTACTTCCATAATGGATAAAGCAATGAAAGATTGTTTAGCACTTTTCCATGAAATTGATCATTCTGTTAGTAGCAACAAATAGTCAAACATTGATTTTCTATTGTCAAGACATCCAGCAAAATCTAAATCTGAATATCCAATTACTTATAATAAATTTGATTTTCTATACATGAGCATATAGTCCTTTATTCCTTGAAAATATCTCAACACTTTCTTTGCAACTTTCCAGTGGTCTATACCAAGATTACTTTGATATCTACTTAACATTCTAACCGTGAAGCTGATATCAGGTCCTATGTATGTTTACAAATACATCAGACTACCAATAACATTAGCATATGGAATATATTCCATTTGTCTACATTCCATATCATTCTTTGGATATTGCATGGGACTAAATTTATCCCCCTTTTGTATTGGGACAATCCCTACTGAACACTTGTTCATATTAAATCTCTCAAGAATTCTTTCGATATAATCTTTTTGAGACAACCCTATCAGTCTTTATGATCTATTTCGGAATATTAAAATTCTTATCACATAGGATGTCTTTCCTATATCTTTCATTTCATACTTCTTAAATAGAAAATTTTTAGTCTTATACAATATGTCCAAATCATTAGTAGCAAATAAAATTTAAACAATATATAGAACTGCAAATATAATATTATTCCCACTGATCTTTTAGTATATAAAACGATCAACAATATTTTCTTGAAATTAAAAGATATTATGATATCATTAAACTTAATATACTATTGTTGGGAAGCTTGTCTAAATCTATAGAATGATTTCTTAAGTTACTCCATAGAATGATTTCTTAAGTTTACATCAGATGTGACCCTTTCCTTCTATGGAAAAACATTTAGGTTGATCCATACAGACTTCCTCCTCGATATCAGTATTCAAAAAGGAAGTTTTCACATCTACTTGACGTAGCTCTAAATCAAACTGAGCCACTAATGCCATAATTATTTTCAATGAGTCATTCTTTAAGACAGGTAAAAAAATATCTTTATAATCAATATCATCCTTTTGAGTGTATCCTTTGGCAAAAAGTATAACTTTTTCAATATTTCCATTCGAGTCACGTTTGATCTTAAAGATCCATTTGTAGCTGACTCACTTTGATACTTCTAGCAAATTAATAAGGTATCATACACTATTTTATGTCATTGAATTTAACCCATCTTTTATATCATCAATCCATTTATAAAACTTATCACTTTTATGGCTTGTGAAAATGAAACATGATCATTATTAATGCCATAATCAAATTATAGCTCTTATAAATAAACCACATAGTCATCAGGAATAATTGATCTCCTTATTCTTATAGGTTTATTCAAAGCTATTACACATAGTTCATTTAAATTAATTGAACGTAAGTTTGTTTGTTTATAAGGGGTTGTTTCATCCAAATGTTGTTTGTAATTATTTTGTTCTTCCAATACTAGGTCAACATTTGTTATAGATGTGGATATTGGAACGTATATAGGTAATGGAACATCAATGCTTATTTCACTAATATCCATAACATGTTTTTTAGCACTCCCACTAACTTCACAATTTTCAATGAACTTTGCATTAGCTGTTTCAACAATTCTTGAACGATGGTTTGGATAATAAAACCGATACTTTTTAGATTTATCTAGGTAACCAATAAAGTAACCACTAACTGTTCGAAAATCTAATTTCTTTTCTTGTGGATTATAAACTTGTGCTTTTACTAGATAATCCCAAGCATGCAGATGCCTCATACTATGTTTCCTTTCAGTCCATAACTTAAAAGGAGTTTTAGGTATTGCCTTACCAGAAATCCTATTTTGCAAATACACAACAATTTTAAGTGCATGCATCGATAAGATTTTGGGCAATGAAGAATTACTCATCATACTCTTAACCGTATCCATTAATTTCATATTATGCCTTTCTGCGATGCCATTTTGTTAAAGCGTGCCTAACCTAGTGTACTATAGACATATGCCGTATTTCTCAAGAAACTTTGCAAATGGACATAGATATTGTCCTAATTCATCATAAGAAACCTCTATTAGATCTTACAATTTTTTTATCTAATAACCTTCCAACCTTATTTATAAACACCTCAAGGGCATCTATAGCTTAAGATTTTTCATTAAGCAAATAGACATAGCCATACGTGAAAAATCATCCATAAAGGTGATAAAATACTTTTCTTTTCATTAAAAGGAGTTTCAAAAAGTCCACTTATATCGATGTGCAAAATTTCAAGAAGTTGAGTACTTATTGTGGCTCCTTTTTAACTATGTTTGGTTTGCTTTCCTTTAATGCAATCCACATATATATCAAGATTGGTAAAATCTAATTTTGGAAGAATATTCTTTACTAATCTTTCTAATATATATTCTTTACTAATCTTTCTAATATTTATTTGGATATATGACCCGAATGTTTATATCACAAGTAAGTTGAATTATTATTCATTATGCTACGCTTAGTTCCAATGGTATAATAAACCAAAAATAAGGATTTGGAAAAACTAACATCAAGTTTTAATATATATAATCCATCTATAAGAGTTCCACAACCAATAATGGAATTATGTTTAAATAAACTAATTTGAATATCGTCATGGCATTTTTTATATAGCATTCTGGTATCTTTTTTATATAGCTGTATGGTTCCTTTTGTGCATAGTTGTGGTATTTTTATATATAGTGGAGGTATTTTTTTAAACATTCATGATATTTACAATTATTAAGTGGTGGTATTTGTCTAGTTACCCAAAAGATACAATCTAGATTCTATGGCTCTAAGTACTTTTACTTTCATAGTTTTATCTCTAAAACTCTTATTAATTTAACATATTTTTCATGATTTGATAGAAATGAAAATTTTACTGGAAATATTATATTGATGGAGATGGTGATAAGATTAATGAGTATCCTAAGTACCACACAAATCATTAATCTAAAATTGACTAGCTTATAATAGATCATAACAAAATAGAAAATATGCTCGTATATTTCATAATTCAATACCTTTGGCAAGAAACACAAATTTTGGGAAACTCAACCTTTGGTCAATTTAAAGTTCTTAAAGACACAATTTAACATTTATATGAAGTAAAACAAAAAGTTAAACAAGCTTTTTTATTGTAGTTTTTATTTTTGTTTCATGTGTCATGGTTCATGTTTTTATTTTTTAATAAAACATGTTTGGTTAGATTTGTAATAAAAACTACAAATAAAATTATATACCAAATCAATTCTTAACATTATCAAGTTTTATTCTTAAATTAATTTATTTATCATAATCATTAAAAATAAAAATAAAAATAATTAATAAATTTATATATCTAAATTTTTATAATAAGAGTTTAATTCATCATGTTGGAAAGGAACTTTTGATATAACTTAAAAGGAGTATCAAAAGGTCCACATATATCGGTGTCTATAATTTCAAGAAGTTAAGTACTTATTGTGGCTCCTTTCTTACTATATTTGATTTACTTTCCTTTAATGCAATCCACACATATCAAGATTGGTAAAATCTAATTTTGGAAGAATTTCATTCTTTACTAATCTTTCTAACCTTTATTTAGATATGTGACCCGAATGTTTATATCACAAGTAAGCTAAATTATTATTCATTATGCTACGGTTAGTTCCAATGGTATAATAAACAAAAAAATAAGGATTTGGAAAAACTAACATCAAATTTTAATTTATATAAACCATCCATAAGAATTCCACATCCAATAATGGAGTTATGTTTAAATAAACTAATTTGAATATCGTCATGGTATTTTTTATATAACATTCTGGTATCTTTTTTATATAGTTGTATGGTTCTTTTTGTGCATAGTTGTGGTATTTTTATATATAATTCTAACCTAAACACATACTAAATGATCGAATTAACGGCTAAACACATATCAAAC
>JAOQMM010000006.1:12997430-13015982 GCA_027563515.1 Erythroxylum platyclados
TCATTCAAAATTCTATTAGTAATTAATATTACTGATAATTAATAATATATATTAAGTTAAAGATAAATCATATTGTAAAGTAAAATAAAAATAGAAACCAATTTTGATGATTTTTATGTTATAAAAATTAGGAAAACAGAAAACTGGACCAAATAGATTTTTGACTTAATTTAAAAATGAAAACAAAAGTTAAAAATCTTAATTAAATCAAATTAACCCTTAAAAAAAAACAAAGGAGAAGAAGATGGGGTTTTAGATATTGCCTGAATAGTATATCATATGGGCTCTTTATCATTTTCAGTTTCCATCCGTTAGATGGTTGCTCAATATATTACCCTTTCTGTTACTTCCTTGTGATAAGGACCAGAGAAAGACAAAAGATATGTAACTAACAATAAGTTCCAAGCTAACCAGAAAAGCGTACTCGCACGTTTGGTCAATGCAACAACTTCCCATTGTCAAAGCAGATGCTTGGACCAGTAGGCGAATTGGGGAGTGAGTGATGAATGACGAGAAGTAATCCGTCTTAACGTTAGGTGAATAATTGAAGTGTGCAAGTTTCTGTTATTAATTTCACACAATTTTGCTTTCCTACCAGAACTTCTTCATCAAGACCTTCCAAATAAATTAGAGTTGGTAAGTGTTGCATATATTAATACGGTAAGGCGAGAAGTCAACGTGCTATATAAGTATCTAACAGCCTACTGCTGTTTGGTGACACCTGCATCGTACAAGGACCACACACCCACACACGCATCTCGGCAAGATTTATGACCTTCCAGAGAACTTGGAAGGCCGCCTTCGCTTCAGTTTATTATTATAATTAGATCTATTAATTATGTCAGAGTTTTTAGTTGAAGATAATTTATTGAATATAGTCGCTTCGGTGTAGTTTTTATGTGAACTAAAAGTGCTTCATTTTTTTTTTTTGAAAGACTGTGATGTTTTTTATAATATACAGAAGTGTTTAGGAAATCTAAATATATGGCAATAATTTCTGAACTTTTTTGGAAAAAAATTAAATATATTTAAAGAGGTCAGGGACAAAGCCTGATATAGATTCTTCTTACATACAAAGATTTTACTTATGCTACACATATAGTAAAATCATGACACATTAAACCAGCTTAAAGACCAGCATTACAATAAAGCATGTCAGGAGACGACCAAATTTGTGCATTCAATAAGACTCCGAACATTTCCACCTTGCATGTCAACAAAGCCAAAGGATTCTCACAATTGTTCGGCTTTGATATCATTTGTTGGAGCTCTAAGCAATAACACTCACAAGATATTGGAGATCATTCAACCAATAAAAAACTACTCACATAATAAAAATGACTTAGAAATAATGAACACAAATTGACAATAAAATCTACCAAATCAAATTGCAGGATACAAATTATAAAAATTTCGAGCTCTCACAGTCAAGATCACCTTACAAGAGAACTACAGCTAATCTAACTCTTTTAGCTTTCTCTAAAGCTCTCTTAAAAGACTTTTGTTTCCATACTCTCTCCTTATAACATAATGATAAGACACCATTGTATCAACAAGCCACTCCAAATCTAAGTGACTAATATAGAGACACTCACTAATCACAAAAATCAGTGACATTTCATCATCTATTCTTGATGTTGTTGTTGCAGTGTTGTTGTCATCTTCATCCTTTTGGTTGTCTTACTTTTCTGGTCTCTATTCTACTTATAGTAAAACTTCTTTACGTGACCATATTTAGTGCAATGGTGACACATTTTGGTCTTATTGTCATCTCTCGACTTCGACTTATTCTTTGACTTGCCTTGACCTTCAAGACATTTGCTCTTGCTTCTTTCTTTATTTTTTACCACAAGAGTTTGAAAGTTGTTGACCTCGATATCCTTCCTCCTAATCTTTTCATTAATCATGTTCTCTTTAATCACATCTAAAGAAAGCACACCAATGAAGTTGTTGATAGTAATAAATAAGCATCCTAACTATCTAACAAAGAACTCAATAGGAACAACGCTTGTAATTCATCATCAAGGATGATCTTCATTGTAGTCAACTTGTTAATGATTTCTTGAAAATTGTCGAGATGCTCCGACACCAATGTCACAGCCTTCAACTTCAAGTTCACAAGCCTTTTAATCAAAGAAACCTTGTTGTGAGTGGTCTTCCTCTCATAAGGACCCTTTAACTTCTTCCACAGCTCAAAAGAATCTATCTCTTAGGATACGTGGTTGAATATGCTGATGGCAATCAATTGTCTAATAATTCCTAAGGTCTTCCTTTTCATCCTCTCTAGCTTTTTCTTGTCATCTTCTTCGACGTAGATATGACATCATATTTTTTACTTTTTTCCACATTGGTTGGATCAGAAAGATCCTTGCAATACAAGAGATCTTTTATCATTGGTCTCTATATCAAGTAGTTGGTTGATCTCAACTGTATCATAGAGCTTTAGCCACTCTCCATACCAAAGGCTCTGATACAACTTTTTAGGACTCCAAGTAATAAAGCTCACATGATCTCTGAGATCGCTCAACCAATAATAAATTACTCATATAATAAAGATGACTAAAAAATAACAAACACAAGATTTTAAAGTGGAAAACCATTTGTTGTAAAGGTAAAAATCATAGAACAAACCAATAATAAAATCATTAAATCAAATAATATGATACAAATGATAAAGGTTTTGAGTTCTTTGATTTAAGAACACCTTACAAGATAACTACAACTAATCTAGCTCTTTTAACTTTTTTTAAAGCTCTCTCAAGAGACTTTTGCTAACCTCCTCTAGAATTGAGTAAAAATTGATGCACACACACACACACACACACCAATATTACTCCTAAATAAATTATAGAAATCAAACTTAATAAAACTTTAGTTAAACAAAGTTATTTGAACTCTAAAACAATTATGTTGTTGAGTGTTTTTTACTTATCCAACTTTTACCATCAAATTTATCTTTAAATTTTCAAAAGGATAAGATTATAACATACACCCGTTTAATCCAATGAGATAGTTAAGAACTTTAAAGTTTATATTTAGTGATAGGTTTAAACCCACAACAACAACATCACCATCCAATCTTTCAATTCTAATTGTTTTGTATATTAAAATGGCAGATATTCTAACCTTTAACCTTTTTTCTAGCCAACGTTAGAGATAGCGGGAAGGTGATTGGCTTATCTCATTGAATGTTGGCCAAATTAGACGAATCTCTTAATTGCATTGCCAAATTTCTAGTTTCTCAAGATGGACACCAAAGCTTGGGATGAAGAATAGATCCATAAAGCTTCATTTGATTGGTAAGTAAGCTCTAACTCTCTCAGATATTAATTAGATCATAATTCTTAATAGCACCAAAAAATAGAATAGATTTTATAAGTACAAAACTTTGGTCTAATTACTGCTTTATATTCCCTTAGAATGTGATAGTTTAATGACCTTAGATGAAGAGAAGGGTAGTTACTATTTGCATTGCATAGTGCTCTAAACATCTAGGTGGTAATGTTCTACACTAGGATCCATTGATTTTATTAAGGCTGCAGCTATCCAGGTTCCATCTAAGCTTCTTGCAATTCTTACCCTTAAATGAGCCTTATTAGTTTTTATTTTGGTTTGTAAAAGTCCTAAGAGGACATGTTTCTTCTCTAGGATCACATCTTTAACAACTTCTTGTAATAGCCCCTGACATTCTAGAGGGTAGGCAGCCTCCCTTTCCTCGCCTTTCTATAATTTTTTCTTTATAGTGTAGGGGATACAATAATGAACTCCAATTCAATAGAGTCCTTAGATCTCTCCTCTCCAAGTTTTGACTTGTAGGTATATTTTCAACCCTATCATATGAAATGTGCAGGTCCTTAACCAGGTTATTTTGTTTCCTCAGTTTGTAGCTTAAGAGTTGAAGATCAAGAACTGTTTTTTATAGGTTGTTCACAGGTGTCATTACTATCTAAATTTTTCTCTTGTTTTACCAACACCATAGGGTTATTTTAAGTTATGTTTTCATCTGTTTCTAGCTCATCATTCCCTATTAATTTCGATATAAGCTTTTAGTAAACAACTTCTCAGTAGTTTGCCAATGCTTTTTTTAGTTAGATTATTTCCAACTATAAGACAAGGAGGTCTCAGCCTTTGTTAGTTCACTAAAGCCATTCAACTTCATTATAGGCAAAGCATCTAGTAGCTCTTCATCTCTTTTAACCTCTAAATATATCCTACCATATCCCAATATATCCAATTTTGAAGTTAATGAATCCAAACTTAGAGGCTTACCTAAAGAGCTAGCTAAGTAACTAAGTCCCTACACTATCCAATATTCTAATGGAACTTGGCGAAAGTTGATCCATAAAGGAATATCATATATTTTCCCCCTTTCTAACTCCATTCCCAGGTATCATTTTTGTAAGAACATAGGTTGTCTACCAATATGCTAAGGCCCTGACTCTATAATGGATTCAACATTAGTGTCTACAGAAAATTTCAAGATAAAGCTTCATCTTCCGTAAGCAAAGTTTTTTCTAAACCTTTCTTACTTCAGTTTGTGGATGCCCAATATTACACTAATGGGAATGAAGACCTCTTTCCTAAAAAAATTGACTAAGGAGGTTGACCAAGTAGCAACTTCAGCCTTTTGCACCTCAATCGATGGAGTGATATCCTCATCCATTAGGGGGCCCTTAAAATGAGTGAGCTTTTCCATAGAAGGATTGGAGGAACCTTGCTTACTCCAAGCTTCAGAAAAAAAATGTAGAGATTTTCTCAACTTCTTTTGTAGGGGCATGACTTTTTCCTTTGTCTTAGTGTAGCCGTAGCAAATTACTAGCTTTGAGACAAGAACTTGAGAAAGGATTTGTCACCTCTTTGGTTAGTGAAAGGAAGTGTACATCATCAAAGCTCGACCTAGTAGGAAAATTGTAAACAAGGATAGTCGAAGAAGAGAAAGGAACCTCAACTGTATTATGGGGGTAGACTTTTTTCAAAGGCAAAAGACTTCAAATGCAACACTCTCCCAATAAAGAAATCTTAACCAAAAATAGTAAAAAATAAGAAAGTAAAGAGGGGCATAAGTAAACTCTTTAGAGAAAAGGCAGAGAATTCTCTTTAGGCTTGAATCAGTTGCTAACAATTGTTGTACTTAGGATTTCATAATTTGATTACAAATGAATCAAAATATCAACTTACACTCTCAATGAAATGGAGGAAATGGTGTGAGTGATGTCTCATATTGAAAATGTGGGTGATGAGGATCAAGATTGGGTTATTATAAAAGCGAAGAGGTTTTTATAATTTCTAATTCTATAACTACTTGGTAATCAACAAATAGTTACCTTAGAGGTATTTATAATTTTTTTAAATAAACCAATAAAAAATCTTTTTATACCAATAACGCTAGGTTTCCAAAGAAAATTTGTGTTTCACGAGTTATTTAAGGTCCTATAATTTGATAGTCTGGTAAGGATAGCGATTGTCAATATTTAACTATATAAACAAAATTGTCAATAAAACATGGCCATCACAGTAACTTTATTTTGCTAGTCAATTTATTTAGTGAAATTATATATATATATATATATATATATATAAAGTTTAATTATGAACATTAATATATGAAAACGACCTAATTTTACAATAAAGAAATTAGAATGATCAAGTTAACTTTAGACCACTATAAATGTTCCAGTTAAATTTAGATCACTACAAAATTATTAGTAAATTGTAGTAATTCAAAATAAAATCATCTTACTACTCGAATTGTTCAAATTAATCTACAAACCCTAAGGTTTAAGCACTAACAATGTTATATAATAAAATTTGACATATTTTGTGGTCATTAAATCATAATTTATATCTTAAGAATTTTTAAAATGTAGCAAGCAATCAAATATGATGCAATTACAAATTATACATTTGTTCTTTGGTGATAACCAGTTCAGTTAAGTATATATTTGTATATACATGAATATAATTGAAAGGCAATTAAAGTATTTTTTGTTATAAAATAAGAAACTTTATGCAAAAGAGTACTTATCCCTTATACTTTAATTTTTGTTAAAATAATCCCAAATTTGTTTAAAATTGATGAATTTGACTATTCTCTAACCAAAGATAATAATTATACAAGACATGCTATTTATAATTGATGACATTTTTAAGCAATATGCTTTAATTTTTAAAAATGGAAACACCTTTGAATTAAGGAAGAATAAATTCTAATTTAGTGTTTGTTTTTATTTGAATTTCAATAAAAAAATTTCCTTCTTTAAAATTTTCAAGTGCATTACTAATGTGAACATCATTGTAAAGAACAAAGGTCCCATTTGGTAGATAGCCCTTCAGCAATTTTTTGGCATTTTAGAGGGTATTAGCTGTTTGACTTATAATGTGAACATCATTGTGAAGAACAAAGGCCCCATTTGGTAAATAGCATTTCAGCAATTTTTTGACATTTTGGAGGGCTAATTATTTTGTTTGGTTATCAGCTGGTGGGTTGGCTTATTCAACCTAGCTAGCTGATTTTTTAAAAGCTCCTCTATAGGAGTGCTTTTAGTGATTAACTGATAAAATTTTGTTTAGTTGATTATTGTATCCTTTATTCTTTTAATAGTGGTGGAGACCATTTAAAAGAAGAAAGAGTGTCAAAGGCAACCACTGTCACACCTGTGACACTTGCTATAATAATTATTATAATCAAATATAATTAATTAAAATATAATAAAATATAATTAAAAGTGTCATAGGTTGTGACATTTGCTATAATAATAATTATAATTAAATGTAATTAACTAAAATATAATTAATTAAATAAATAAATAAATAAAATAAATAAATAATTAATTAAAATATATGGTTTTTTGTTGATTTATGCTAATGATTTTATGGTTATTATTATTATTGTTGTTGTTGTTGTTGTTGCTATTGTTGTATGTTCTATATTTTTTATTAGAGTTATAAACATAATTTTTGTAAAGCTAACTATCTAAAACCTAATTTCTTATGATATTTTAAGTCATGCTCTCATAAGTCATTTTACACATAAACAACTAATACTCAATAAATAATTTTACCAAACATTTTTAATAAACAGCTGATGTTTTCTGCTGGTCAAATCAGCTGATATAATCTGCTATCAGCTAATCGTCAATAAAATCAACTAATAGCTAATATAATCTAGTGTCTGCCAAATAGGGCCAAATTCTTTATTTGTTCTTGGCATGGGTGTATTCAGTCTGTGACCGGGGATTTGATGCTCACATATTCTTAGCGTGGGTGCTCAGTTGGCTCCACTTTTTGAATGTTTAAGGAGAATATATTAATTATATAAGAGTATTATACTATAAACATCATTAAAACTAAACCCAAGGTACTGGGGATAAAGCAAAACTAAGCTGGAAGAAAGTCAACATGACAATAAACTAAGATAACAATTCATTAGCTTGAGAAAGCCAAGGAGTCCTACTTCCAAGTAAATTCTTGCATAGCTTATTCTACAAAGCCTTGTCGTATTTTCATCTATAAATATCTGTTTGCCAATGGAGTTAGGTAGGTAGATCAATCTAATTGTGGACCAATATTCATATGCTGCGAGATTGTTGCGTCTCCTTCATTATGACTTGGTGTATATTTAAACCTTTCATGCGATGAGTAGTCTCCTACTACTTGTTCCTATGACTTCCTCGATTTCCCTCTTATCAATATGATGCGTGACTTGTTGCCCCAAAACTTGAGTGGAAATTCCAGCAGAGCTTAGACCAGAAACAATCCTTAAGGGAGAGGCCATTCGATTAGAAGGGATTTCCATAATTTATTAGAAGGTGATATAATTGGTCCTTTCTAATGAACAAATCTCTATCTTTGGCTCTTGAGCATAAACCATACCGATTTAAACCAAGAATCGACGACATATATTTAGGGATGGTAATAGACCGGCCTTATCAATTTTTTTAAAATTAAAAGTGTAAAATAAATTTTTTTTTAAAATTAAGTCTAGATCTAGATATGGGTCATTTTGCTTAGAATAGATGAGTTTCAAGTCAATTTGAATCTGTCTATTAAAAATACCTAAATCTGAGCTCATGGTTGAGGTCATTGCCATCCCGACATACATTTAAGCCTTGCAACTTCGTTTTTCTGGAATGAGATGACAAATGTATTTATTATGAATCATTAAATGCTGAACAAGCTTTGCTTGAGCCATGCACTTGTTTGTCTCCTAACAAATCTAAAAAGATTTAAGTTACACGTGTTTACATGATATACTGAAAGCACCATACATGGGAAATAATAAATCCGTAAAAATATATCCACATAAACACCTATACTATACAATAGAGTGAAGAGAACGCTAGATATTCAAGATAAAAATATGGTACAGTCTAGCCAAGGTTTTCTCCCTGCAAGATTCATAAGTCGAATGTAATATGTCAAGAAATTGTTTGCATACGAAGATTGAGGAAATTGAAAAGAAAAAATTTACTTGACTTTATATATTTTATTGTACGGTATAATACTACTTTTAATTACTTGCTAATTTTTTTTAGTCAAAATCACTAATATTTCACGCTACTAATACATTTTAAAAAACATTATTTAAACTATATTCAATTATAATTATATTAATATCTATTTAATAAATAGATATATCTTTATTATCGAACGTTTTTCAAATAACTTCTAAAATTATGAACGGTCTATCCTACATTCTTTTTTTTCTACATGACACGATATAAAAAAGAAAATACAACATTATATAATAAATAATTATAAAAATAAAAATTAACCTTAAATATTTACAATACATAAATAATTTTTGGTGTACATAAAGATTTTCCAAGTTGTTGAATGAAAAATCAACTACATAAAGTTTTACTATTCAATCATTAATGCTAAAAGTAAATTCAAAATTAACTATAAATATTGGAATAATTTATTTAATTTCATACAATTATTTGCATATTCGACCATTGAGTTCCATTTAACTTCCACCATATTAATATAAGTTATTTTTGTAAATATTAACTTCCATATTATTGTCCAATTATACGTATAAGGAAACTCCAGGATGCCCCCCTATAGTACAAACTGATTGCAGATTTTTGTTACTTAAGATGACAAGAATTCAATTCGTTATTGACAAGAGAATAATGACATACCTTAAATAATACACAAGTAGAAACTACACGGATTTGTTAGGTAGAGAGTTATTAAATCTCCTCTTTTGCTATCTCCCAGCATAAGCCATCTACAAAAAGACTTGGCTATGATCATTTGTCTGTTTGTTGGCAGATAGTTGTTAATTTAATTATACAAAATGTCAACCGCACTTGAAGAGATGAGAAAGGCCCACAGAGCTCGGTGTCCGGCCACCGTCTTGGCCATCGGCACGGCAATTCCACCAACTTACATTTCTCAGGCTGACTCTCCGGATTTTTACTTCAGTAAATGATATATAGCGTAGAGAATGCTTCTAAAAGTGGGAACATTGAGTTAAAATTTAACGCTTCTAAAAGTGGAAACATTGAGTTAAAATTTATCTCTCAGGAAATTTGTTTTTTGTTCCAGTTACAACGAGTTTTATACGCATCATCAATTAAAATTCGTTTTACTTAATTATAACTTGAGCTAATCATTTATATTCGAATACATACAGTACATGCATACGTAGATAGCGTTTCTATCTTATTATTAGCCCACATTTACTTTTAAGATTAATCCTCTGTATCCTATATCAAATTATTTTTATGGTATATCGAATACATAATCATAATTATTACAATCAAAACTCTTCCTTATATTAAGTCATCCTCGATTCATGTTCATTTAATGGAAGTTTTGGTTTCATATATGATAGTGTCATTAATTTGGTGGCATTCATGATCATTATAGATTAAAATATTTTTGCATATTATAAAAATAATTTGTAGATATATAGAAATAATTTAGTCTATATTAATTATAATAATTATGAAAATTAACAAACTAAAATAGCCATATAATCGGTGTATATTTATTTTTGAAATCATTGTTAGAATTACTTACAAAAGGTATGTCTTTCTCCATTAACTTATGGGAAGCAATTATGGGTAAAGATATAAATGTTCTCTGCAGTCACTACAACAAAGATGATTTTTGGCTATAAAAAAACGTTGCTAAATGTTGCAAAAATGTCGCTTGTAGTTATTAGTTATGTTATTGTCAGTCACACAAAATGTTGTCAAATCCTTATAGTTGGCAACATTTTTAAAAATCGTAGACAAAAATTATTAGCTACGAAAACATTAACAAAACATAGTTGAAAATCAAAACTTGATGAGAAAAAATTGGCGACAAATAACTGACGGAGAAAATAAAACGTAGCTAATAGTTTTGGCTATGTTTTTATCTTCGTTGCTAAATACTACTAGCTACATTTTCCATAATGTAGATAAATATTATTAGTTACGTTTTTAGAAATATAGCCAAATATTTTTAGTTATATTTTTGAAAATGTAGCCACATTTTATTTGCTACGTTTTTCACAATATAGCCAAATGTTATATGTTTTTAATAATGTTGTGATATATTATTTTATACATTTTTTATCTATGATATTGAACAATATGTTTTATATATAATGTATCAATATATTTTTATTGTGAATTTATTATGCAAATAACTCATATAAAAATATTATTAATTCAAAAGATCGAATGATGTATATATAAAGAAAAATTACATAAATATCATTAAATTATTCCAACAAACAAATATTCTTCCTATACAAGATATTAATGACAACTTTAACAATTTTTATAGACAAAATAAGAAATAAAGAGATCAGTTTACAAATTATAAATGCTTAGATTACAAAAATATTTGAACATAACTCGAACGACTACCTAGTATTATCCATGTCGATGAATATTTAATCATCTAAAAAACTTGGTTAAAATTAACTAAAGATATTGTGAGTGTTGGTACAATTAGCATTTGGTTCTAATTAAAAAAAACATCACAAAACTTTATCATTCATAACATAGTCAGCTTCATCCATTTTGTAATTCGAGAAAAAAAGTGTTAAATTTAAGTTATAATAAATACAAGAATTGAAAGAAAAAAATTATAAGAGATAGAATTAATACCCTTTGCATTCCCTTTCATTTCTATCATAATCTAGGCTAAGTAATCTTTTGAATAACATATCATGTTTTGCTAATTTTGCTTGAGTTTTTTGTCCCCTGATTACTTCGGCTTGTAATGCAACCTTAGGCTTGTTGTTTTCCTCCTGAAAGTGCTCAATGATTGTTTTATATATTGAGGTTGAAACATTTGACTTAGGGTCATAGCTAAGACCCTAATAATAAATGAACTAAAATATTGAACAAATTTTTATACTTATATATTTGGTTCTCACTTCTTTTGACATTCATCCTTAACCTTTTTTATAGTGAGTGACTTTATATAGTATGATCCTATCACACTCCTGTCTATCTAGTTCCTTCTAACTCTGTTTGAAACAACAATACAAGAAATAATAAATAATTTAGTGTTTATTAATATAACTTGCAAACAAAGATCTTACATATTCATTTCAGACAACTACAAATGACTTTGACCCTTAATTATGTGGTGTTTTCATTTTTGCTCTATTGACCTTTGCCTTTTCAAAATTTTCTTAAATAAAGAAAAAAGATAATGTAATCGTTAAATCGTCTAATAAGATTAATGGAAGCAAACATAAAATCAAAGAAAACAAACTTTAACTTTCAGGTCAACCCAATAATCACACAAACTATTCTAATTTTCTTTAGACATTAGTTTAGGAACATGTCTTTGTGCCTCCGCATTAAAAGGAAAAGATTTATAATACTTATGTAACTTGAAATGGTGATCCTTAGTCCTTTGTTTCAATAATTAAGTAATGCAGTTTGAAAATTTTGGGTTCTTAATATCACAATATTCATTTTCAACTGTGAATAATAAGTAAAAGAGTAATTAATCTTAAAATTAGTAAAACAACATTGCATATAGTTAAATATTTTGAAAAATTACGGTAACTTTAACCAAAGCATTTTCAAGCAAGTTAGCTTCCTTCAAGTCCTTAACATGTTTCATACAAGTTAATTTTGTTCTTGCAATAATTCCTAAATCACTTGACAAATTTGAAGATTGGACCTTGTCTACAGGACGACCTTGTTGAGTATCAATTTGTATTAATAACCTGCAACTCATTACAACATTCATTCATTACAATTTACAGCCTTTAGTTTTACATCTACTTCTTTTTCTAATACTAACATTGGTAGTTGACAAAAAATCAATAATGATAAGAAAATATTATAATATATAAATATATATTTGAGCGTAAGTCTAGTTGAAGGAGTTAAAGATTAACAAACCTACAGTAGTTGCTTCATTGTTATTTGAGGCAGAATGAAGTTGTATATAAATTGAAGGCAGAATATTATTGTTATTTTATTGTGCCAATGTATTAGAACAAGCTCTATTTCCCATGGCTAAAAAAATAATATGATAAGGAAAAGAAATATATTTGAATATATCTCTCTCTTTCTATATATATATATATATAAATGTTCACTTGCCAGTTTTAGAAATTTTAAACTTTTTCATTATTGTTTGAGGTAGAATGTTGTTGTTGGCGAGGAATTGAATTTATGCTCCATCTGATTGATCTGGTTGAAGTTGCTCATCCCTTTGATCTACAATTTTGATAGTTGTCATCTCTTCCCCTTTGTTTGTACTATGTGCCATCATGTTGAATATCTATAAGAAAAAAATACATAAATGTTACTAACATTACGTCTGAGACAATAGAAAGAGCACTTTCAAGATACATTTAATCATCAACATTAATTGCATTAACAACATTCAATCATCAACATTACATACATTAACAACATAAATGTTAACAACATTACATTTGAGACAATATAAAGAGCACTTTCATGATACAGTTAACCATCATAATCAAAACACATTCAATCATCAACATTAATCACATTAACAACATTCAATCATCAACATTACGCACATTAACAACATAAATGTTACCAACATTACATTTGATATAATAGAAAGAGCAGTTTCATGATACATTCAGTCATCATAATCAACATACATTCAATCATCAACATTAATGGAAATAACAACATTCAATCATCAACATTACGCACATTAACAACATAAATGTTACCAACATTACATTTGATATAATAGAAAGAGCACTTTCATGATACATTCAGTCATCATAATTAACATACATTCAATCATCAACATTAATGGAAATAACAACATTCAATCATCAACATTACGCACACTAACAACATAAATACTACCAACCTTATGTTTGAGAAAATATAAAGAGAACTTTCATGATACATTCAATCATTATAATCAACATGCGTTCAATCATCAACATGCGTTCAATCATCAACATCAATCACATTAACAACATAAATATTACTAACATTATAATAAGATAATAGAAAGAGCACTTTTATGATACCTTCTATCATTATAATCAAGATCTTCAAAATCATCATCATTAATTGCATTATGATTTGACTTTTTATCGCTATTATATTCGACCAAAGTATTATCATTGGCATATAATTCATCCTTAATATATTCTTCATCTCTTTCTATGACAAGATTGCCTTGTAATTCATTTGTTTTTAGTATATTGCGATTAACATCTCTCCTATGGAATGATGATATATCCTCATCTTCTATTTTGAAAGCTGCATTATTTAGCTGCGATTCAATCTCTTGATATACTTTATCACCATCTTTACCCATTAGACCATTTTGCCTTTCACAAAATAAAAAAGATTTCGGTGTTAAAACTTTTGAACAACTTTCCAATTGTTTCCCAATACAATTTCGTTAAGGTAGAATATTTGTTTCACTTGACTTGCAACACAAATGGTTCATTTTTATGTCATGAGTTACTAACATTGATGCTAGTAATATTGTCGTTCACTTTTATGTTATTCCCTTTGTCAAAAGTTTTCTCCTTAATGTAGTATAACTTTATTATTTCAGAGATAACACTATAGAAGTCAATAAAATCATCCTTATGTTGTCCCTTAATAACAACCCCACAATTTTAGCTTCTAAGTCAACTATCACAATCTTTTATATGAAATCTAACTCCATTAACATTGCAACTTGTATATGTTTTCTACATATATGAGGCCCACATGTCAAAACATATAATTCTGTCATCAATTCTGGCAATTTATGTTTATGTAACAGTATCATCTATAGAAAAAAATATCACTAAAAGTTAATGTTGTAATCTCACCTACAATTTTCATTTGTTTATACTATTGCATACGTAAATGACTTTGGAGATCTTGGACAATCATTCACACACACAAATATCCCACTTCCCCACAAATTTGTTACAACATTCTAGCAATGTTAATTTTGTGATCTATTAACTAAGACAACTTCATATGATAAAAGTGATATGACTAAGAAACAAAAAAACATATAATCTTTATGAGCCTTCAAAAAAGAATACGAATCTACATCATCATCACCAACAGTGGTAGTGTTAAAGGAAAAACCTTTAATAGTTAATTCAATCCTCATAAGATGAAGTAGAAGCAGAAACTAAAGAAGTGAACAGAGTTGAATAATTACTTAGAAAAGGAAGAAGATGAAGAAGAAGACAATGGAGAGTGAAGGGTGGGTGTTCGGATAAGGCTTGGGTTGTTATTGATGTTGCTGCAGTTGCCTGCTAAAGGTGAAGCGAGGTAAGAGTATGTTTTGGGGGTGATATTATATGTATTTCATGCAAATGTTATTGAACCTTCCAGTTCATCTGGACCATTGATGCAAATTCTAATGGAACTTTCTAAAATGTCTGTTGCTTGCAAAAATGGGCCCTATTTTGGGCCCCTAATTGTTTGCAAGCTCTATCTAAACAATTTATGTTCTATCTTTGGGTAATTAGGTTTTCAGTTTCATAAAATGACATGGATTTGGATTCCCCTTTGGCGACGAGTACAAAAATTATTGCCAAAACCTTTTTCTATATATTACGCTATATATATTATAGAGATTGTATATAATATACAAATTATATACAACAATATAGAATTTATATATAATAAATAGAAAATTATGATTAAATAGAATAATATGATAACTAAGATATGAGAAAATTTATCTATTATCTACACATTCATTAATGATTATATTAATTACAATTATTATCTATACATTCATGTATCATTATATTAATTACCATATATAATTGTATTAATTACAATATAATTAAAAAATAATTACAATATAGTAAAAATGGAAATCAATTTTAAATATTAATATCATATTTGTAAAAATAAAATTTAATATTATTGACAATGATTCTATGTTAAAAATAAATTAAGCTAACAATAATGTTATTTCAAAAATTTATAAAACTATAAACTCAAAATTAATTAATATTACATAGATTTATACTTTTTATTAATTCTCTTTTAAAATATATGATTCGATAATTTTATATGGTGTCACAAAACTCTAGTTATTATATATAAACTTTATACTATTTTATAGAATTTCTATATTACATAATTTTTTTAAATATATATATATGTGAGATTTGGCGACGCTTTAATGAAAATGTCACTAAATGGTTAGCCCTTTGGTGACGATTTTTATAAATCATCGCCAATGGTCAACCCCTTTGGCAACGTTTTCCTAAAATATTCGCAAATTGTTGGCTATAGTTTTTAAATATAACACGAAAATGGTGTTATTTTTTCCACAACAAATGACGTCATTTTTGCTTTATTTTTAACACGAAAACAAAGCTGCCTTTGTCTTCATCGTTAATCATCCTTTGTGCTTCTGGTTTTTGTGTTGAAGAGCCTCGAAAGTTGTTCATCTTCGTTATTTGTTGTGGTCATCTCCGGTTGTTCGTCCGTTCAGGTAAGTCATCCACCTTATGTTCTGTTTTTATGTTCTTCTTTCATTGTTTGAGTTTTTGGGTTTTGTTTTTATTCTCTAGTTTTTTCTGTTTTTGCTTTGCTTCATTATGTTGTTTGGAAGATGGTGAACTATATTTCTTTTTTGGTCTAGAATGGGCTGATCTTTTTTACCACTTTGTGTGTTTGTTTAAGGGTAGCCTATCTAGCGTGTGATGAAAGTTTTGCTAGAGATATCTTGCTTTTGTTTGAATTGTTTGTGACAATTTTATGGAGTTCTTGATGAAAGGAATGTATATTTGAATGTTTTCTCGAATTTCTTCAGGAGGTTTGTCTCATCTATTTTGTGCATGACTTCTGTGATATGTAGCTTGTAAATATTTAACTTACTAGATGATGTATAGAGAGAGAGATTAAGAGAGATTCAAGGTGATTTTTCATATTAGTCTTCATCATTTTAAACATCTGTGTAGTGTTAAATGGTGAAAGACAAAAGGAAAAAAATTCATTGCATTAGAATAAACTATATAACCTTTACAAGTTATTAATATTTTGAGTTGGGACTATATCGTTAACTAAAATAGATATATATAATTAATTAGTTAACAACTTATTATTAACTATAAAAAAGCATCTTATATAATGGAAATTGGAAGTGTTAGTGTCAAGTGATGAATACTTATAAAATTGTGACCTATATACATTTTTAGATCTTCTTTGAATGTGTGAGACGTACAAAGCTTTCTTTTAGATATGTGAGTACCTAGGAGCTCTCCTTGTTTGATAATGAGTCCTAACAAAAGATTTAGCATATGAGATGCTCTTTTATGAAACTATGACCTATAGTTATTTTGGGAAAATATCACGCTTCTTTGTTTATTACGAGGAATAGAATAATAATGAGTTTATTTTATATCATTTTTTATGATAAAGATGAATATATGAACATTAAGATATTGCATACATTTTTAGTTTGATCTTCCACCAAAGTTGTGCCTAGTTTTGTCTTGTGAACCATATTTTATAGGTTTAGAAGAGGAATTTGGTGACAATGCAGCACAAATAAGGAATTGGTTATGAGACATTAGCAAGTTCCAATGGTGAAAATATACTAGGATAGTGATTCAATGAGAGAAGTGCGATAACTCTTCTTCTCAAGTTATCATGAAGTTATTTACTCAAAAAAATATATCTTTCAAAATATATTTTAGTTATTTAGTTTAAAAGTCACTAAAATTAACTATTTGAATCCTAGTAAAACCTTTATCCTTCACATTACATAAAATTGGAAGCTTTTAGAAGTTTCTGTGTTTTTCATGCAAATTTGAATCATTAATGACCTTTGAATGAATAGACTTGTAAGTTTAGGCAGGACAGCAATTGACTTTAAAGGGCTTAAACTTGTAGCAAATCCAATATGCCTTTTTTAAGTAGAGTGTACTTTCTCGCCCAATTATGTTTCCGAAATTTTATAGCATCGTGGACCTAAACTTTAACCGATTCATCATGATTTTTCTATTTGAACAAATATACCTTCTTTACAACGGCTGGAATAACAATCTATTTTACAGCAGCACATGTCCTTTTTTTTTTTGCATATAATTTAATAATACAAACTTAATGTGTAGATTAAGATATTCACACAGTTGCTAATATCTTCAGACGGATGACCTCTTCATTGCACATTCATTAGTCTTTATCTTTCTTTTCTCTTTTAATTAATCTAAAACTTGTAGGTACTCCAGAGGAGTCCTGATTTTCGAGGTCTGCAGTACTATTTATGGTAACAGGTGTTCCCATGCTAGTAGGTACCTCAAAAACTGAAATTATTTGGATTAAGTTGGTAAGGTAATTTAGTAGTCACCACCGACAGAGATCATGAGTTTTCGCGTAAGTACTGAAACGGAGATTTTATGTTATTATATTCCTCGCAATTGGAGTCCCAATCTTGAGATCAATTTTACTCCTTCTAATTTTTGTCTTTAAAATAAACGTCTTTATTTTTGTAACACATAACGGGCTGGATTCTCAAGTTACAAGCATGAAGTAACGGTTGTGAATTATCAAAATTACGCTTGTAAATAAGTTACAGCCGTAACTTATCAAATTTATGATTCATAGTCGAGATTTTGTTGCAAATCCCAAAACTTACTTAATTATATTAAATATTAAATGTTAAATTAAAAGAGAAGATTGAGTGAATTCAAAAACTTAAAAATAATAACGTTTATTAAGTTGCTTGGCTTAGCTAGAAGGTTAGTCATTTAATAAATAGTAAATATGCAATATTTATCAGCGCAAAAAATACATGTTTTGGTCATTAATTTTTGTGTTAAAAATGATAACATTTTTTACAGGATAGAGTGAGATAGAGTGAGATAGAGTGAGTTGAGGTAGAAGATCCGAACTTTCGAAATTGAGGATTAAACCATTTTTGTATGCCCCTTGTCACCCGGATGCCTATAAAACCATAGGAAAACACTTCTTTCCTTGTACTCCCTACCCCAGCCTCCTGTAATTGGTTTTTGTCTTCTATTTCACCATTTATTCTCACTCTTACCACAGTCAATCCCAATGGCCACCGTTGACGATATCAGAAAGGCCCAGAGAGCTCAGG
>JAOQMM010000006.1:13020641-13032623 GCA_027563515.1 Erythroxylum platyclados
ATTTTTTTATAATTAAATATTATTAATTCAATAAAATTAATTAATTAAAATATAATTAATTAAAATAATATTACAATATAATTAATTAGAATGTAATTAATTAACTAATTACAATATCATTAATTAAAATGTAATTAATTACAATATAATTAATTAATTATATTTTTTCCTCTTTTTTAGTAATTAAATATAAACAATTAAAATATATTAAAATTTGATGTAAAACAAAAATTTAACAAACTTTTATTTCTCAATATTTTTAACAAACCATCTACTATCAATGGTAATGATATCATTCTTTCGTTCTAACCAATCATCATAATTATAATGATTATATCTATTCTCATTTCTCACTATATTCATTCTCATTCCTATTACCATTACCCAGTTTGAACCAAGTGTCCCCTCAGCCTTATAATCTTCTACTCTTCTCCCTATTATTTTTTGGTTTATGCCTAAAGGTAGGAAACGAAATTAGGTTGTGCTGAGCGTTTCTAAAGGAGTCTTTAAGGATAGTTACCTCTAAAGGTTGGGGATGAAATGCCTGCTAAAAGACTCGAAGATAACCCAGAGCTGTAGCTGTCAAAGCATCATAAGAAATAGGTACGGAAGCCTATTGGACCCCTAAGTTTGAAATTATAAATCTATTTTGCATATTCGATATCTTTGTTTATATGAGTTCCTCTTATTTTTTAGAAAAATTTCTATATGGTTTGAATGGATTAGATCTAAACTCACTTGATTTTTTTGATGAAATGATTGATATCATAGCAAATACAGAAGATATATATGATGAAGATCTGTATAAAATCACCTTAATTTTCGATATCATAAAAAGCTTAGGTTTAATAAGGAGTTTTCTTTTCTTTTGATAAAGATGAGCTTTAATTGTGATTTGGTCAACCAAAGTTTAAATATATTGATAGTTGAATCAAAAACTGTGATTTGTGTCAGTCTGGGTCTCCGGAATGGAAGCAGCTTTCAACAAAGGTTTTCAAACTTATGCAGAAAAGAGTAATTTTACCTCACTTATGATAGCACCAGCCAAAAGAATTCCCTTGGCTGTAGAAAACTTTGTAAAAATGAAGATAGGAATTATAGTCACATGTGTAATTTAACTTATGTTAAAAATTCTCTAAATTTTAAAATTATTGAATTTTTTTATAATTTTAAATAAGAAAAAGTCCTAACTTTTGTTTAAAGAGTTAACAACAAGATACATGAGATATGCGTAACAAATATCATCATACATAAATCAATTAAAAATTAAATTCAACTTACCTTTTTAAACAAACTTGAAGAATTTAACTGAATTAAATCATTCAAACCTTATTTAATCAAAACTAAACCTGATAGGAACCAAATTTACTTAAAAATAAAGCTGCATATGTTTAAAGTGGTGACAAGAAGATTTTCTTAATCCATCGCTAAGTCCGAGTCTAAAGTTAGTGGATTGTTTTACAGAGCTGTGATTCACAATATTAGTCACACGTAGGTAGATCAATTTGGCGTTAAGAGGTTGCAAGAATAGATTCTTGTGAACCTAAAATTCAAAAATTAATAAAAGATATTGAAGCTTTTTCTATTTTTATGTAAGGGAAAACATAGTGCACATAATTTTTTGTCGACATTATTTTAATTGTAAGAAATTTTAGTGCTTTATGTTCGAGTTTTAGAAAATATTTAGGGGATTTTAGTATTAGAGTTGGATCACAGATTGAGAGTTTAATGAAGTAAATGTTATATGACGAAATGATGTTAAGGTAAATTTTTTTATGTAATATTTTATTAGGATTTTGAAAATATTTGAGGATTATAGATTACTGACTTTTTTTATCTTGTTTCTTTTTCTTTTTGTTGCATTCTTTTCTCTATTTTATGATCGGTTCAAAACATTAATTTGATTTCTAAAATGATATTGAATCATGAAATGGAGCTTTATAAAATCTAAAGAGAAAAAGAAGTGAATTTTGAAATCAATTTTCCTTTTTTTATTTTATTCTTTTACATCTTCCATACTATATTCAAGATTGGTAATTGTGGGTCCAAGGTACTATGTTACACATTATTTTAAGGTGTAAAACATCCATTATCTCTTACATCTTAAGAGCTTAAAGGATCTTAATGAATGTTAATGATTTTTTATAATTTTATATATTCTATCATATTGCTTATCTTTTTTATAATACAGTTATGAACATTATGATTAATGCAAAATAAGTAGTAGAAAATAAATATAAGGAAAGAAATATAAATGGAAACTTGTCTAAATATTGAAAAAAATAAGTGGTTATAATAATGGTATGAAGAATGATAAAGGTTAACTAGGTTGAATAAGGAGTATCATATGTTCCAATGTTATTTTCATTTTAAATATTAAAACTTTAACAATTTTAATGTTGTAAGTCTTATATAGTTTTCTAACTTTGCCTCTCTATATCCTTTTACACAACAGAAATGTCAATCTGCAAAACCTCGAGGAGAAGCTGCTATAACAACCCTTACAATCATGAACTCAAATCTGCTGAATTGAAATGTTTACAAGAATATCAAAAGGAGCAGTCATCTCAAAATTTTATTTTGAGACCGGGTCCTGCATAGCATGCCGCTGGCAACCGCTCATTGAAACTTAGAGCTGACACATTAGAGAGATTCGAGGCACTGTGTTGCACATACACAATTGACGGCTGTCTTTGGGAAGCGATTAAATAGCATAATTTGAAGAGGTTATTCATAAATAAATGAGGATGGAATCAAAAGGTGGACTATATTATATATAGTTAATGATCCTTGAATTTGTAATACCTATCTACATGTTTGTCTTGGTTGGGTTCTGTTTCTTGTTTCTAATTGGCTCATAATTTCTCATTTTGGAATTAGTGGAAATTTAAAGCAGTTATTTCGTTACAATTTTCATTTGATGTTTGAAGAGAAACTTCTTGGTTGTAATTCAGATAGCATTAAGCAAATTTCTTCACATTCTTTTCCATGCCTTCACTTTTTTTCCCATTAATTTGGTTTTGGTATCAATTCTTATCCTCGATGTACTAGTTTAGGATTCACGACATTTATTGGTTACTTAAGCAAATTATGCAACTTCTAAAAGATATCGGCCCTATTTGGCAATCAACTAATTATATTAGCTGTTAGTTGATTCTATCAGTGGTTAGCTGATAGCTGATTATAACAGCTGAGTTGACCAACAGATAACACCAGTTATTTAATAAAGATGTTTGCTAAAATTAGTTGTTTAGTATTAGCTGTTTATATGTAAAATAACTTATAAGGACATGACTTAAAAAAAAAATTTATAAGGTCATGATTATATATTTAATTTTACAAAAATTAAGTTTTTAACTCTAATAAAAAACATAGAACATTCTTAAAAATTTTGTCATCATAACATATTTTATATTTTGTAACCAAAAAACTTATTTCATTAGTAAAATAATACTCCTAAGTTTTGTAACTAAAAAATATACTTCATTGTAAAAAATTTTATCACTGTATAATAAATGCATGAATTTTAGGTTGAATTATCCATAATATCACTATAACATAATTACAAATTATTTAATGTTTATACTCGTAAAGCATATCTTGTTGGGTTAAAGTGTTTTTTATTTGAAGAAAACAAAAGGTCAATTAAGTTGTTTTCGTGGGACTATTATTGAAGGCCTAAGATTGTATTTGTATTAATTGTTTACTGCAATACACAAAATTTTAAAAAAATCAAAAGGATTGGTGTTAAGTATAAGTGCATTAATTGTGGTTTGATTGTTAAGTTTTAAAAGAATAAAGGGTATAATTGATTTTTTACTTATTAATTTTTGTCTAAACATTCAGAAACCTCCTCCTATGGAGCTTTTCAAAAATCAGCTTGTTGGGGTTAAATAAGCCAACTAATCAGCCATTCATCAAACACTTTCGTTAGCTTTTTAAGATAGTCAATGAGCTAATTTGTGTCAAACAGCTAAAAAATAGCCGATAAGCTGTTTGCTAAATACAGTCACCTACTTGAACATGTGGTTTTGTACCAAGGATACAATGTTAATCCGTAGTCGTGGTACCATTATTATTAATGTTCAACTGAAATATTCATTGGTTCCAGTAAAGCATGTTTGTTATTTCAACATAGACTGTCAATAAGAATATGCAGGTTGAAAAACATTTTTATGTTAAAACTTTTGGCTTTTTCGTAAAAGAAAATGGCAGATTGAACATTTTTATGTTCATCATATTTCTGTACCACAGTCTCTTTCCATCCACAGAAATACGAATAGATAGGGGAGGATACTTTTAAGAATGCGTACGTAAATGCAGTTGAAGCACTAACAATGTCTTTAATCATGGATTAATCTTATATTTAGAGCTAACATTGTCATGGGTCATAGAATTTCGTGTGGTCACGTAGATAATCGTAGAAGAAATCTCTTTCCATTTTCTCCTTTTTTGGTTTTTTTTTTTTTTTTGTCTCTAGGTAGAGCCTACAAAGTGAATGGATTGTATACCCAAAAATAGTATCGAGAGCTAACATTAAACCATGATTGCGAAAGTTGACAACTGAAACATACTTGGGTTGGGTATCATCACGTGTCATCTTCCCTTCCTCTTTACCTGCCAGCCATTCCTAAAATATTGCGGAGTAACTCAAAATAGGCTACGTTAAGTACTATGTAAAACCATCAAGGGTGAAACTAAAGCCAATGGTTCAAAATTAATATATAAAAAAGAGTTAAAAGAAATAAGTCACCCGCGCGTAATTTACCTTATTTTAAAAATTCTCTAAATTTTAAAATTATTGAAATTTTTTAATAATTTTAAATAAGAAAAAGTCCTAACTTCTATTTCATGTGTTAACAACAAGATAAATGTGATGTACGTAACAAATATTATCACACATAAATTAATTAAAAATTAGATTCTGACTTACCTTTTTAAACCAACTTGAAGAATTTAACTGTAAATCATTATAATCTTATTGAATCAAAAACTAAACCTGACAGAACCAAATTTACTTAAAAATAAAGTTGCATATGTTAAAAGTGGTGACAAAAAGATTTTCTTAATCCATCACTAACTCCGAGTCTAAAGTATTGAGAAAAATGATTGGATTAGAGTAAGTTTGCAACTAAATAGGACTAAAAGGAGCAATAATGAAAAAATAAACACACAGATTTTACATAGAAAACTCCCAAATAAATTAGGGTAAAAACCACGGGCAAGAAGAAGAAACTTCACTATGAAATTTAGGAGTTACAACCTCTCTCTATTCTACAAAGAGAAACACTAACTCTTTCACTAAATAGGAAAAACACTCTCTAAACTTTTGTGGGCATGTAATGGAAGAAGAAGAGATTGGGATGCTATAACTGTCTGGAAAGGCTTATTTATAAGCCTCCCAGACGCGTTTACAGCTATGGACAGATTGTCCACAGCTGCCATTTTTTTCTTTCTTCTTATTGCTATTTTTGACTATTGAAGTCGGTTGCCTTCCTTTATTGTCTTGTTTAAGTTTGCAACAATAATCTTCCACTAGAAGATTTGATTGACAGTCAATCAGATCTTCACATCATACTTTCCTCCTTGCCATTTCCATGCTGCTTATGTCTCCATTAGGTTGTGAGAGGATCGACACCAAATGAACTTGTCAGTATTGATTGCCTTTGTCATGAAATCTGCTAAGTTATCTTTGATATGAATCTTTTGCATATCTATAACTCCTTCTTCGACTTTTTCATGACATATATGTTTGGTCTTTGAATGAAATGTTGAATTCCTTGTAAGATGCAAGGCACTATGATTGTCACAAAATAGAGAAATCTTTTCTTGCTTGTGCCCAAGCTCCTCCAATAGCATTTTCAACTAAACTGCTTCTTTATTGGCTTGTGTAGCTGCTACATATTCTGCTTCTATTGTCGATGTAACAACAATTGATTGCAGCTTTAAAACCCAGTTTACAGCTCCGCCAGCAAGTTTAAACATGTAGCCTGTAGTAGATTTGCTTTTGTCAAGGTCACCTGTATAATTTGAATCAACATATCCACTGACAATAAAGTCTGATCCTCCATAACATAATGCAACATTTGAGGTTCCTTGAATGTATCTTAGGATCCTCTTTACAAAATTCCAATGCTCTCTATCAAGATTCATCATGTATCGACTAACCACTCCCACTGCATGTGCAATGTCTGGTCTTGTACAAATTATAGCAAATATTAAACTTCCCACTGTTAATACATATGGTACTCGAGACATCTCCATCCTCTCTTCTTCATTGCTAGGATTTATTTTAGAGGATAACTTGAAATTAATAGGAACTGGGGTAGAAATTGACTTACAATCTTTCATGTTGAAACGTTGTAAGATTTTCTTCAAATAATTCTTCTGAGAAAGCCAAATCTTCTTATTACTTCTGTCTTGGTGAATTTGCATCCCTAGAATCTTGTTTGCTGATCCCAAGTCCTTCATATCAAATTCCCTAGCTAATTGTGCCTTTAACTCCTTAAGGCGATCTTTGTTGAGGCCTGCTACCAGCATGTCCTCTACATATAACAACAAGATAATGAAGTCATTTTCACCAAACCTCTTGAAATATACACAATGGTCTGAATTTAGTTTGCTGTATCCAAGGATCATAATAAAGGAATTAAATCTCTTGTACCAATACCTCGACATCAGCTTTAGACCGTACAGAGATTTGTTTAACCTGCAAACCAAGTTTTCTTTGCCTTTTTCTTCCAAACCTTCTGGTTGGAGCATATAAATTTCTTCTTCAAGATATCCATGAAGAAAAGTCGTCTTTACATCTAACTGCTCTAGATGTAAGTCAAACACAGCACATATTGCCAGGACTACTCTAACTGTAGTAAGTCGAACCATAGGGGAAAATGTTTCATTGAAATCAATCCCTTCCTTCTGAGCATATCCTTTCACCACCAATCTTGCACGATATCTCTCCACTTGATCTTCACCGTTCTACTTAATCTTGAAAGCTCATTTATTTTGAATAGGCTTTCTTCCATGTGGTAGTGGCACGAGCTCCCAAGTCTTATTCTTATGAAGAGCTTCAGTTTCTTCCTGCATTGTTGTCATCCATTGAGATGCATATGGACTATTCATTGCCTTATGTAGAGTTGATGGCTCCCCATCCTCAGTTAAAAGACAGTATGCAATATTGCCCTCCATAATATAGTCTGAATGCCAATCTGGTCGCCTTTTTGGGCGATTTGATTGACGAGTTTCTAAAGCTTCAGACTCTATTGGTTCTTGTACCTTGTGCTTTGGTGTTGCTTCAGAAGAATCCGTCTGAAATTTCTTTTCTACCTAAACAACAGTAGTCTCTAAATCTTCCTTTGACATGTTATCATCTCTTCTTTCTTTTGTAGCTCATCTACAAAGATTACATTCTTGCTGATGATAACCTTACGGGCAGTGGGATCCCACAGGCGATACCCCTTCACTCTATTAGCATACCCCAAGAATAAGCATTTCCTAGATTTTGGATCCAACTTCGTAGTTTCTTGGGATTGTACATCATGTACACAAGACTTCTAAATATATGAAGATTTGAATAATCAACTGGCTTCCCAGTCCACGTCTCCATTGGTGTCTTCAACTCAATTGCAGTTGATGGGGCTCAATTTATCATATAACATGCAGTACTTACTTCTTCTGCCTAGAAAGTCTTGTCTAAGCTTGCAGTTGTCAACACAGCTCTGGTTCTTTCTAATAAAGTTCTGTTCATCCGCTTTGCCACTTCATTCTGCTGAGGAGTGTATGCCGTTGTAAACTGCCTTTTGATGCTTTCTTGCTTGTAGAATTGATCAAATTCTTTTTCAGTGTATTCTCCTCCATTATTTATCCTCAAACACTTGATCTTCTTTCCAGATTCAAGTTCTACCCGTGCTTTGTAAACTTTGAAAACTGGAAACACATCTGCCTTCTTCTTAATTGGATACACTCAACATCTCCTGGAATAATCATCAATGAAGGACACAAAATACTTCGCTCCTCCCAAGGATGAAACTAGTGCTTGCAATACATCAGAGTGAACCAATTCTAGAACTAATTTGTTTCTAGAATTTGATGTGTTAAACTTAAATCGATGTTGCTTGCTTATAACACAATGCTCACGGAAAGGTAGAGATGCCTTTGTGAGCTCTGGAAGTAGCTTTTGCTCAGTAAGAATCTTCATTGGTTGTTCAAACATATGTCTAAGTTTTTGATGTTACATCATTTTTGATCTTTCACTTGAACTACTTGAGACAACTGATGCTTCAACTTCTTGCAAAATCTCTCCCTTTACCATGTATAAATTTGCAGCTATCTTCTCTCCTTTCATAAGTATAAAAGCTCCTTTTAGTATTTTAATGATCCCATTCTCACCATTGAATTTGCACCCAAGATCATCCAGTTGTCCTACAGACAATAGATTCTTCTTCAGGCTCTCCACATGTCGCACGTCTTGAATAGTACAAATTGTACCTTAATACATCTTCAACTTGATAGTTCCAATGCCAACGATTTTTAAGGTATGATCATTGCAACTATACACAGATCCTCCAGAGATAAGTTCATAATTATGGAACCATTCTCTCCGAGAGGTCATGTGGAATGTAGCTCCTGAGTCAAGAAGCCATAATTCAACCAATCTTTTCTTACATTCATTTGTCATTGCTACTTCACATCATAGAGCATTTCCATCATTGGAACAACTTGCTACATTTCCTTAAGGATTGAAATTTTTCTTTAAATTCCAACAAGCTTTCTTAAAGTGACCTTTCTTGCCACGATTGTAGCATTTTAAATTCTTCTTACTTCTTGATTTTGATCTACCATGATTTTGGCTTACAGTTTGACCTTGTTCTATTGATCTCCCTCTCATCACCATCAAGGCGTCCAAATGTTGTGAACTTGCCTGCTTGCCTTCCTTGCTCTTGTGCCAATTTTCCTCTTCTAGGATAGCAGCTGCAACATCATCAAAGACTAAAATATCCGTAAGGATATTATTTGTTAAGTTGATGATGAGTTGATCATATGAATCAGGTAAACTTTAAAGTAGAAGCTCAGTACGTTCATTTGGCTCTATGTTTCAACCTAACGAAGTGAGTAGAGATAATAGAGTATTCAAGGTATTAATGTGCTCTGTCACCGAAGTAGATTCCACCATACGAAGAGTATAGAGTTTCCTTTTAAGGAAAATTTTGTTGTGCAGTGATTTGACCTCGTATAATTTTGTGAGATGATCCCAAATCTCTTTTGTCATTTTCTTCTCTTCTATGCTAGACAACACCCCATTTGCTAGTGCCAGATGAAGATATGCAATAGCATTATCATCCATGTCATTCCACTTATTATCATCTGTGAATGTTGTCGACCTTTTGTTGATGGCCGCTAAATAGTTATCTTTTCTCAAGATAGCCTTCATCTTGAACTTCCATAATGAGAAATTACTGCTATTGAACTTCTCAATCTCAAATTTTGCCACCATTGCTTCTATCACGAACAGAATTTAGCTCCCACTATTTCACATAAATAGTACCCGTATGTATGAATGATACTGTACCCGTACGTATGAATAGTACCATTCTCGTACGTATGAATATTACTATATATGTGAATAGCATTCAACTACAGTTCAACTACAGTTTAATTCAAAAATAAAAGCATGAACAGTTATCACCTTTCGTGGTTACTGTTTTACTATTCACCAACTTTCACTGTGCTCACCCGAACTTCGAACAGATTATGCCAAAAAATTCCTCATAATTTTCTCACCACGCTCTGATACCACTTATTGAGAAAAGTGATCGGATTAGAAAAAGTTTACAGCTAAATAGGACTAAAAGGAACAATAATGAAGAAATAAACACACAAATTTTATGTGAAAACTTCCAAATAAATTAGGGTAAAAACCATGGGCAAGAAGGAAAAACTTCACTATGAAATTTAGGAGTTACAACCTCTCTATTCTACAAAGATAAACACTAACTCTCTCACTAAATAGGAAAAACACTCTCTAAATTTTTGTGAGGATTTAATGGAAGAAGAAGAAATTTTGGGATGATGCTACAATCGTCTAGGAAGGCCTATTTATAAGCCTCCTTGATGCATTTACAGTTGTGGACAGATTGTCCACAACTGTCATTTTTTTCTTTCTTCTTCCTACCATTTTTGACTATTGAAGTCAACTGCCTTCCTTTATTGACTTGTTTAAGTCGGCAACAACATAAAGTTGGTGGATCGTTTTAGAGAGTCATCATTCACAATTTCAGTCACACGTAGGTGGATCAATTCGGCACTAAGAGGTTGCGAGAATAAATTCTTGTGAACCTGAAATTCAAAAATTGATAAAAGATATTGAAGTTTTTTCTATCTTTATGTAAAGGAAAACATAGTGCACATAATTTTTTGTCGATATTATTTTAATTGTAAGAAATGTCATTGCTTTATGTTTGAGTTTTTGGAAAATATTTAGGGGATTTTTGTATTAGAGTTAGATCAGAGATTGAGAATTTAATGAAGTAAATGTTATATGACAAAATGGTGTTAAGGTAATTTTTTTGTTATGTAATATTTTATTGGGATTTTGAAAATATTTGAGGATTATAAATTAATGACTTTTTTTACCTTGTTGCTTTTTCTTTTTGTTATGTTCTTTTCTCTATTTAATGATCGGTTCAAAACTTCAATTTGATTTCTAAAATGATATTGAATCATGAAATGGAGCTCTATAAAATCTAAAGAGAAAAAGAACTGAATTTTGAAATCAATTTTCCTTTTTTATTTTATTCTTTTACATCTTCTGTACCATATTCAAGATTGGTAATTATGGGTCCAAGGTACTATGTTACACATTATTTTAAGGTGTAAAACATCTGTTATCTCTTACATCTTAAGAGCTTAAAGGATCTTAAGGAATGCTAATGGTTTTTGATAAGATTATATATTTTATCATATTTCTTATCTTTTTCATATTAGAATTATGAACATTATGATTAATGCAAAATAAGTAGTAGAAAATACATATAAGGAAAGAAATTTAAGTGTAAACTTGTCTAAATATTGAAAAAAAAAATAAGTGGTTACCATAAAGGTATGAAGAACAATGCAAAACATCACGATAAAGGATAACTAGGTTGAATAAGGAGTATCATATGTTCCTATGCTATTTTCACTTTAAATATAAAAACTCAAACAATTTTAATGTTGTAAGTCTTATGTAGTTTTCTAACTTTGCCTCTTTATTTCCTTTACACAACAGAAATGTCAATCTGTAAAACCTCAAGGCGGAGCTGCTTTATGCCCACAAATCATGCTATGACAACCCTTACAATCATGAACTCATATCTACTAAATTGAAATGCTTGCAAGTATATCAAATAGAGCTGTCATTTCAAAATTCTCTTTTGAAGCAAAAAGCTAGACTTCATTGGCTAAAAGAGGGGGACTCTAATGCTAAGTTTTTTCATACTACATCGTTAGCTCATAGAAATGTAAATGAAATCTCCAAGCTTCAAGATGGTAGTGGGAGGGAATATATTGAAATGGATAACATTACGGAGAAACCTTGTTGACAACATCTTGATTTTGCAAGAGCTATTGAAAGATTATCACTCGGATAAGAAACTTAACAGTGGCTTGATTAAGATAAACTTTTTCAATGCCTTTGATACAGTTAGTTGGTGGTTCATACAACTATATCTTGAAGCACTTCATCTCACCGTATTTATTCACAATTGCTCTGGAGGGGTTCTCTAGATTATTAAGCAGACTTATATCTTGCAATGGAGATTTTCAATTTCACCATAACTGTAAGGAACTAAGTCTTACTCACCTGTTATATACAGATGATCTGATTCTTTTATGCAGTACCTTCACTCGATCAATATCATGATGTAAGTGTTAGACAATTTTGTCCCTTGAGGACATTTTTGTCATTTCTCATAAAGTTGGACAACATTTAATTGCATTTTCGGT
>JAOQMM010000006.1:13034099-13044631 GCA_027563515.1 Erythroxylum platyclados
CCATTAATTTAAAATGAAAATTCCAACACATTGAAGACAATTATCTCCAAATTTAGCACAAAAATAATGACTTATCACTTCTTAGTGTCTTTCTTTTCAAATATCTATCTTTTTCTTGATGATGTCGAAAACTTGTGCATCTAAGAGTTTGCTTGAACTCCTTGTTACTCTTAGGTTCATGCACTTAAAATCACACAAGAAAGTGTTATAATCCTTAAATTAAAGTAACTCAAATTGTACTAGATGCTAACTTAACAATCCCCGACAATAGTGCCAAAAACTTGTTGAAGTTTAATTCAAACTTATCTATACTACAAGTATACGAATCACTTATTACAGTATAAAAAAGTATTGTTCTCACAAGGAACGTATTAGTAAACTAGAAATTCTTGTAACACTTTGTTTAATGTCAACAATATGATAAAATAATTATAAAATAAACCAAATTAAATAAAATTGATAATTGAATATTTAAACAAGCAGTAATAAATTTGTTTATTAATCAATGATGAAAACTTAAGAATTACTTCTATCTTTTTTTTTTCACTTCACCTTGATTTAATAATACTCAACTCTAGATATCCAATAGTTATGATTACCCTCTCTCGAGATCTAACTAAGTAATCCCAATTAAAATAGATAGGAATTAAATTGTAACCGCTCGATTTATCAAAATTTTTTCTAACTATACAATTGGATTTAAAGCTATCCTAAGGGTAACTAATAAAAAATTAAGATCTCTCTTCAGTTGCCTATTAATATGATGTTTATAGGTCTATTATGGTACAAACTCTCACTACACAACACAACACAGATAATTCAATCTAAATTTTCTTTCAAGTATTTCATATAAAATGAATAAAAAGTAAATATCTCTTCTTTTAAATAATTTATAATATATTTTACTAATTATTTATTTTTAGATGTTCTGTATTTTAAACAAAACGGATATCTACAATTTTCTTTTCTATTTTAATTCAATTTCTTAATTCCTAAGAACAATATAATAATAAAAAATTCAAATTAATTATTATTAAAACTTAAAATTTACTTTCAAATTTTTGTATATATAAAAAATAATAGAAATATTGTTCAAATTAAAGTTCTTCTACTTAAAGTGTTATTTCAAGAAGTCTCTAATTAGGTTTGCAAAAAGAGAGAGAATGGAGCTCCCTCATTCCTGTCCCTTACTCTTTTCACTTTCTTCCATCTTCTCCATCTTTTTTTATTATGCTTGTTGAATCTTCCTGCTTCTTTCTTCTTCCTTTATCTACTTTTCATTTGCTATTGCTTCCTGCTTTCTCTACTTTCCCACTCTTCATCCCTTCACTCCTTTTTGGGGGAGATTCACTTTTTATTTCAACTAGAAAAATATTTTTCTCCTGGCCTAAAGTTGCCATTCTTGGAACTTCTTTGCAAAAATCTACTTAACATATTGATTTTCTTTCCATTATAAGCTAAGGTCATCTAGGCTTTATATACGTAGAAACTAAGACAATGGATGAATTCCCTCCACTACCCTCCATTAAGCCCTCAGCCTCTACCTATGAGAATCAACATCTCCCACTAAAGTCTCAATTGAAGAATGCTAGATCTCCCACACACTAGAAGCAATCACTAGGGGTACCTAAAATCTCTAAACTGCTCTTAAACTGGTGTTAAGTAGTTGGGGAAAATGATGGTGGCTCACTAGAGCTTTGCCCTCCCACAATAATTGAAGATCAAACTTTGATGTCTCTAAATATTTAAATCCTCAAGAATAGTACATATAGTTGGAAAATAACATTTGTTGGTTTCTTTATAAGGAAATATCCTCCTTTCCCTTTCATCAGATATTAGGCCCTTTCATTAAAAGAAAATATGATAATATTCAAACCTAAAAAAGTATCAATTGCACTAAGGAAATATTAGGAGTAGGACCATAGCACATACAAGATAATCCTTTATTCTTGCAGTCCTATTCTCCAAGTATGAGCCTAGAGAATATTAAACATGCAAATGTTCCCATATGGATTAACCTGTATGGAGTTCCTTTGGATTACTGGTTTACCAAGGGGCTCAGTATATTGGCTAGCTTCATAAGAAAGATATTGAGCATGGATGCAATCACTACCTATAGGAGTAGGCTAGCTTATGTAAGATTATATACGAGTATTGAACCAGGAAAAGAACTTTTGGATGCCAATACTATACTAAGATTAGGTGAAGGAGATACGCTCTTAGAAGATTAATTGGGGTTGCTTATTAATGGAAACCCTCTCTAAAGGAGCAAAGGAAATGATGGAGAGATACAGGGAAAATATTTTCTAGGAATGACTATTAAAAAATGATGGGATTAGATCAAAGTTCAGAAGAAACTAATTAAGGCCTCCTAAATAGCAACAGCTAAAAAAAACTACAAAAAGAATCAATAATATGGTTGCAAATATGGAAAAATATATAACAAATGAGAATATAGTCAACTTAGAAACTAAGGAGACTGATCCTGAGTCCCCAAAAGAGCTCAATAAAGAACATGAAATGGTACAAGGAGAGGAAATTTTGAATCAAACTACTCACAGTGCCCCAATCATAGCAATATCTACTCCATCACTGTATAAGAATTTAAGGTCAATAAAAAGAGAAACAAATAGTTCTAAAGTACCTAAACTTAACAATTAATCATTTTAGTAATCTCCTGGAATTTTAGAGGGATCAACAACCCCTCTAAATAACATATGCTAAAGGACTTTGTTTTGGACAATAAACTAATGTTGATTAGATTACTAGAAATCAAGTTAGGATTGGAAAAGCTATCTAAGTGGAATATTTTAGGAAGCCATTGGTTTGTGCTTTCTAATTGTAAACATCATTATTTTGGTATAGTGGTGTTACTTTTGATTTAATTTAGTAATGTTCAAAATGATTTAAGGCTTAAATCAAATTCTACATTTGGAGGTCTAGTTTATTCATAAAGAACCAAAGTTTTATTATCTTCTGTATATGGTTCAAACTTTTCCTTTTAGAGGAGATCACTTTGGGAAAAGTGGAAAGAGTTGCACAACCTAACCTGAGAGCTATGGCTGATATTAGGTAACTTTAATGGCACCCTCTTCTTTACAGAAGCCAAAGGAATGTCAGCTAAACAATTTCTCAATAGACTTTTAAGAATAAAACATAGAGGTTACAAACCTGAAACTAAAAGGCTTAGTATTCATATGGATCAATAAACAAACCAATTCTTTCCACATTTGGAAAAGGTTAGATAAAGTTTTAGTAAATAGAGAATGGCTTAATCAAGTTCCTGAAATCAAAGGAATGATCTTAAACCCACTATTCTCGAATTATGCACCAATATTAGTTCATAACATCTTCTATAAAGGTAAGAAATAATTCCTATTTTGATTTAAGAATTACCTTATAGAAATGGAAGGATATTACTATGCAATATTAAAAAGCCTCTCACATAACATCAAGAGATGCAAGGCTTTCCTTTATGTTAGGGAACTATAGAAAATCAAGGAGTTAAAAAGTTGATATAACTTAAATGCGGGGGTAATAACACTCTAAGGTTGGTAAAGGACACTAAAGAAGCACTAACGAGGGTACAGTTTGAATTAGACAATCAATTAAGTAGTGAGATTCTCTTCAAAAAAGAGAAGGCAACCTGAAGTGTATGTGAAGGCTTTAACCAATCACAACTCTCTAATTCACCAAGGGTCCAGAATTCACTAGTTACGATAAGGTGACATAAATTCCAATTTTTTCTTTAACTTAATCATAAACAGAAAGAACTCAAACATAATCATTTTTCTTTTAAATCATAAGGGACAAGTTATTTCTTCATAGGAGGATATGAAGGAGGAGGCTATTTTTTTCAAGAATATAACTGGAAGTTCAGTGCTTTTCATCAATTCCTCTCTTAAGGATTTTCATCTCCAATCACTTCTCTGATGAATAAATAAGAGCTTTAACCAGTCCAGTCATCCCTTAAGAGATAGAAAGAGTGGTCTTTAAACTAAATCCCCCTAAATCCCTAGGACTAAATGACCTAAATGGCTTCTTCTACTAAAAGATATGGGTCCTTATCAAGACAACAACCATAGATGTAACACTGGAAGTCTTTCACAAAAGTAAGATTCTTAAAGAAATTATACTTCTTTCAGTGTTTTAGTTAATAGAGAACCAACTAAACTATTTCCAGGTGTAAAGGGCTTAAGGCAAGGGGATCCATTGTCTCCATACCTTTTTATTCTAAAAATGGGAGTACTAACGAGGCTGGTCAAGAGCAACAACAAATCTAATCCTAATTTTAAGTTTTATAGTAAATGCAAGAAAATAGGATTGGTTTCATTGAGTTTTACGGATGATTTAATTCTTTTCTCAAAAGCATATGATGCCTTAGTAAGTTTACTCATGGTTTCCCCAAAATTTTTTAAAGAACTATCAGGGTTAGAGGTTAATAGGCTCAAAAGTCACTCAATCACTTTAGAGAGTGCTCTTTCAAGCAAGGAGAGGTTAGCTAATATCTCAGGCCTTTAACTTATGATTCCACCTTTCAAATATTTAGGACTTTCCATATCTATAAGAAGGCTTCAATTTAGGGATTACATTCCATTGATAGATAAAATGCAGAAAAGAATGAGAAATTAATGCAACAAATCAGTCTCTTATATAGAGAGAACCTTATTAACTAAGAAAATTTTGAACTCCCTCTACATACGGTGGTCTTCCCACTTCTTTTTCTCGAAAGGGGAGATCAAGGACATAGAAAAGATAATAAGAAGATATTTATGGTCAAGAGGAAAAGAAGGGAGGTATCTTTCTAAAGTGTCACGGTATGAGGTGCATGGACCACTAAAAGAAGGAAGACTTAGCATTACTCACATCAACACTAGTAATAAAGTATACCTAGGGAAAAGATTATAGAGCCGACTAGATAATAAAGTATCTTTGTGGGTGAGATGGATGGATTCCTACATTCTAAAAGGCAGAAGCATTTGGGAGCCAAAACTAGGCCTTTCCTAATTTTTCAAAAAATAAAAATTCCATTAAAATGGTTGTCAAAATTAGGATTACATCCTGTGATTTTACAGAGCTAACTAAGTTTCTTAGTTTCTAAGACACTTATTGAAGCTTAGGGATGAATTAAGAGGGAACTTCAAATGTAGAATTGTTAATAGGTAAACAGCTTCTTTACTCTGTGACAATTGGAGTAAGAATTACCATTCTATGAAAAAAGTTTAGATTTCCTTAATGCTCCAAGGATAAGGTATGGATAAACCACAATCATTGGCAAGGAGTTCTAAATGAAATGATGCAATACCTACCAGATTAACTACCAAAACCATTAAGATAAGATAAATATATATGGTTGGGATAATCATCATAAGATTATACCAATGATGCAAAATTTTGATAAAATAATTAATAATTCAAAATTTTAAATTATTTTCATTATTTTACAATTAATTATTATATTTAGATAATTAATATATATAGACCTATATCATATATAGATAATTATTATATATAGAAATAATTAGAATGTAATAATGATATATATATAAACTACATGCTTGGAGAATTTAGCGAAACACCTACATGTAGAGTAATTATTATGAAGATAACAAAGTGACCGATAAATGTACTTTAGTTAAAAGGAAGGCATACGTAGCAAGAAGAGACTGAGCTTATTTACATCTCTAACATAAACTTATTTTATTATCTAAAAGGTCGTAACTTGTTTTTGCCTCTTGGTATATGTCTATTTAAGTCAAACACTCTAAGGATAAATATATAAAAACTAAAGAACATATGTATATGCTCTAATAGATATTTACTTTTAATAAATTTAATTTTTTAAAAATATATTTTAAGAAGTATATACCTAAAACAACCATATTAAACGAGAGTTAGAAGGATATGAATCATTATTTATAAGGAAGAGGAAATTATAAACCACCACAGTTCATATATTTTTATTTGAGGAAAAAAAGGATATAAATCATTATTTATAAGGAAGAGGAAATTATAAACCACCATAGTCCATATATTTTTATTTAAAGAACAAAGTAAATGTATCTCTTATATGTAGTTTGTATTTTTTTTAGCTTATAAACTAATGTAATGCAAAAGGATAAATATTTAATACTTCAAGATAATTATAAAACATAAGAGAATTTAATTTCCCATTTTTATTTTAGGTAAAAACTTGTTATGTTGAAATGCCTTTTATAAGATATGTGTTAATAGGAAAGTTATATAACTGGTGATGAACTAAGGAACATGAGGCTAAACTTGATCATATAATTATAATATATCTTCAAGAGTATGACAATTAAGACTGGCAATTATTAGGAGTCATTAGTTAATGAGCTAATTATTGAACTTCTAGTTATATCACTCATCTTTCTCCAAATATTCAAAGCTAGGATCAATTCCTTTATCCATCTTAAGGAGTTTTTAGTGAATCCTTTGGGTGTTTATTGGACATTTTGAAAACATATTAAGTTCCTTTCCTTTTAAACAATATACACAAGACAAGTAATTACAAACTTGAAAACCAATTAATCACCTTGATAATTAAATCTAACTTTATTAACCCATATTATGAATTTAGTTCAATTAAGACTTATATGGTTTAACATACAAAGTTGAAGGGCATGATTCCAAAGAACTTAAAGAAGCTGCAGAAGGAGAGAATGTGATCTGCAATTTCTTCAGCTAGGTTGCAAAATTTGCATAAAACATTGAGGATAGAGATACCTTCCAGTTTGTCTATGCTCCTTAGTCCTTTCTTAAGAGCAAACCATAAAATAAAGGATTCTTTAGGATAACAATTAGAAAACCACACTAATCCACACCAAAAGACTTTTTAATTAGTGGTTTTTAAAAAGGCTCAAGCATGATCAATTATAGAACTTACTAGAGCTATAAGCTCTCCAAATGAGGTTATCTTATGCCTCAATGTTAGGAAGATAGCTAGGTTTATGTTCTTTGACCAAGGGGTATCCCCTAGAATTACAATTTTAAGTGTCATCATTAATGTCAAAACTAATTTTAACATTCATAGGGACTTGAAGTTTCAATTTTTCTAGCTTTGGAATATTGTAGAGAGGTCCCAAACCATTCCAATTATCATACTAAAACTAGGTTTTTCCACCATTCCCTATTGTGCACTTAATTTCCTAGGATATTTGGCTCTTAAATTCTAGTATCTAAATAAGGGTTTAGGAATAATCATGCTTGCATTTAATGAACTAAAGGCTTTGTTTCTTTAATAGATAAACATCCATCCAAATTACCCTTATTGACTTTAAATCTGTAAGAAGCTTCCATATCCACTTAGCTAAGAGCATCTTATTAGGGGTTATTATATGCCTAATTTTAAGACCTCCTTCATCCTTGGGGGTGAAAATATCTAACCACCTGACCTTTGCACTTAGATGATCTATTAAAAAGCCAGTCCATAGGAAGTTGTTCATAATTTTCTCAATTTCCTAAATCATTCTTTGTGGCATATATAAAAGACAATACCAGGGGTATAAAGGCTATTGAGAATTGTTAAAATAAGTTATGACCTTCTTGTGCATGAGAAAAGCTTGTTGTTTCAGTGATTGATGCACCTATTAATAAAGTCAAAAAGTGGCCAGTAATCTTTATATGTTATTCTTTTATCTGAGGTTGGAATACAAAAGTATCTAAATGTAGCTCTTATTTTTATTGATAGTAAGGCCAGAGCGCTTGCACTTATAGTGATATTTAAATGCATTCCTTTTCATAATTCTATGGATAATTAGCTTAGTAAGAACATATATTCAAAAATGAATAGATATGGGGAAATTGGATCCCTCGACCTTAAACCCCTTACCCCTTTAAATGACTTAGTAGCTACACTATTTACTACAATGGAAGAAGAAGAGTGTTGGTATAACTTTTAATTTAGTGGATGAAGTTATTTGAAAAGTTAAAAGCATATGGAGACTCTAGGATGAATCTCCAACTAACTATGTCAAAAGCCTTATCAAAGATGATTTCTAAGGAACAACTTCTTAGTGGATTTTTGCTCTTTTATCCCGTGAACAATTATTGAGCAAGTAACAGGTTATCCCCAATTGATCTTCCTTCCAAGTATGCTCTTTAGCTTGTATCAATATAGATCTTTAATGTCATCTTTAGTCTTGAAGCAATTATTTAAAAATAATCTTGTAGATCATATTATAATAAGAGATTGGCATAAAATCATTTAGAAATCTTGAATTGATATTTTAAGGATTAAGCAAATATCAGTGTTTGTTAAGCTCTACCAATAGCCTTATAAATTTGAAAAATTTTACGAAAACCTTTGTCATTATATCACTTGTCAAGTGCCAAGATGTTTTAGAAGAAATGTGCACTACCATCTAGTCGTGGGGACTTTTTAGGATTCATGAAGAATAAAGTATGCTTGATGTTTGCCACTGATATAGATCTGGTCAAGTCATCTTTAAGTTGATAAGAAATGATATTTGGGATGAATTCTTTTAGCTCTTGATGAATAGAATAAGAAAAGTTGGAAGCTCCTAGAAGATGCTTGAAGTGGTTGAAAACCAAGTCTTTAAGAATTGATTGTTCGCTATAGTTAACTCCATTAGCATTTGATAGAGAACATATCATATTAGAATTCCTCTTACTTATAATGGAATTAAACAAAATTCTAGAGTTTCTATCTCCATCCCTTAACTAGTTGGCTTTTTATCTTTGTCTCAATAGAGAGTAATGGTTTTTAAGTCCTTGGTTTTAAATGTTACCAAGTTCTTCCCTAGCCTTGGAAATAGTTGAATCAATGTTCTTTTTCAAAACAAGGTTTCTTCAATTTAAAATTTACAAGTTTCAGCTTACTTACACATTTATAAGATTTAAATCCTTCTACTTTGTAATTCAGACCTCTTATAATTGCTTCTTCAAAACCATTCACATTAGTGAGAAGGCTATCAAATTTGAAGGGAAATTTAGTTTTACCTAATCTAGTGCTTAACCTAAATTTAGTAGGGGAGTGATTAGACCATCAAGAATTGTGGAAATGCGCAATACTTTTAGAGAATCTAGAGAGTCAAAGATGGTTAATCAAGGAATATATAAGATATTTCCTAATGAATCACTTGCCTTTTTGTTTATTAATCTAAGTATAGAAAGCTTCATAATATCTAATTTTGTTAACTCTACACAAATAAGGCAATCTTTGAAATTTTAATTTCTATTCTTATGACTAAGCTTGTCATCCTCATCCTCTTAAGAGAATAAAGTGGTGTTAAATTCTCCTAACACCAAACATGGGCAATTTACATTGGGTTTGAGGTTAGAAAAATCTCTCTATATTAAGTTCGTTTGAAACTCATAGTTTGCAGCATTTACAAATGTGACCTTAATGTGTTACTAGGTGCATAAATTGATCAAAACTTGTAGCTTGGATAATAGCCACTCTATAAGGATTGTACATATTTATGATTCTCCTATAGTGGTAGGGTTAGTGGTTGGAGAGAATAATCCAATTCTTGATAAGTAACCATTTGATAGAATGGAGCTTGTTCTCCTTAACTTTAGTTTTCAAAAAAATAATTGAACAAAACTCGTTAGAGAGTAGATAATCATGAATCATGTTATTCTTTTTAAGGTAATTCATGCCCCTAACATTTCAACCAAGGATCATGAGGATGAAGTAGAGGTTGGAGGCCTCATCTTTTTAGATTTCCTACTAATTTTTCTTTTTGTGAGAGTAATAATAAGGTTACTAAGAATAGATTCCCTCATGTCAATGTCATTTGTATGAATCTAAACCTAAACTAAGGTTTGTTCCTGAAAGTCTCCATTCATCAACTTTTTCTTGAGGGAACATTGAGCTTCAATAGTGTGTGTCATAGGGTGAGGCATGCTTCTGAGTTCTGATCAATTTCTAAAGATGTTGCTAGAGCCTCTATCTTATTCTTTATTTTGTTGGAGGATCTCTAAAGTAACTTAAATTTTGTATGGGTGAAGTTATATTATTAGGGGATTTCCTATTTGTTTTTTTAGCTTTATCTTGCTCATGAAGAGCTTGTTTCTAAGCTTCTTGACCTTGGGGTCCCTCTGATTGTCCCATTTGGAAAGTCTTTCTAGTGGCTCTCTATACTATTTTCTCTTTCACTGAGGGTGCTTTCCATCAGTAGCTCACCATTATTTGGTCTTCAATGTGTTCCTCATTTTTATTTCACCTCATAATACTAAGAGCTTCAAGAAGTTGAGAAAAACACCAATACAGATCTTAGCAAAGCCTACTCTCTTCAACTTAGTAGTGTTCTCATTCAGACAAAGGGGTTTCCATATTGAACTTGTATTATAGTTTAATCCTTTAGTAAACTAACATTCTAATGGGAGGTTGTAAATCTTCACTCAAATCAGTATATGCTTCATCTTAACCACTTTTTAAGGGGGTGGTTGGTTTAGATAGGAAAATGGGAATGAATATAGTGAAGAATGAGAATGGATATAATCATTATAATGTTGATGGTTGGTTAAGAGGAGGGAATGATTAT
>JAOQMM010000006.1:13051858-13074511 GCA_027563515.1 Erythroxylum platyclados
CAGTTGAGATTGAAAGCTTACAGGCAAATAAGAAATTAAAATTCAATGGTCATCGACTAAAACCTTTCTATGAAGGACCACTTAACTATATGCCCTTCTATGCTCTTGTCTAGCAATTTGATTACTGCTATTAATTACACTAACTTTGCTAAAGAAAACTGATAAAGATGTGATATCAACTTAATCTCACCAGCATTAGTAAAGACAAGCGCTTGTTATAACTATTTACTTTCTTTTGACTGTGATGTGGCTGCTTCATTTTTTGCAATATGTTGCAGAGTATAAAAGTGGCTGCTTAAATTATGGTCTGTTTCAGTACTGAATTATCTTCTGTTCTTATAAAGGTGCAAACTACTGAGGACTATAGCCAATTTTCCAGCATTATTGATCAAAGGATGGGGAACAGCTTCACAGCTGAAGGCATGGAAGGATTCATACAATTGATAATCAGATGTCTGGAACCATCGAGTGAGAGACGACCTGCCACTAGTTACGTGGTAATGGAACTTGACCAGATACTTGAGAAAGAGATGAGCGTGACGGTTGTTATGGGGGAAGGAACTCCAACTGTGACCCTTGGAAGCCAGCTGTTTAGAGCAACAAAATAAAACATAAAATTCTGTTCACCAAGTACATGGAGTGTGATTTCTGCGACCACTTCTTAATTTGTCTGTTGTGTGTTTTTGTACCCAGCTGCTGGAAGCCCAAAGAAAAGTAAACTTAATCTCAGCTGTTTGATAAGTGTATAAAAGAACAGCTGTATTGTCTTTCTTTTTTTCATTGTTTGATTATTACCATAAAATGTAAGAGAAAGCTGTTGTAAACCACATTTGTTGTTAATAGCAAAGTGAAGATTTCGGTTAGTGTACGAATAACCATTTTCATTTATTGTTTGGATTACGTTTGTACTTGTGTAGTCATATCATTGCTTGAATGTTGTTGAAGATCGCCAACTAATCTCATAATACCATAATATTCCAGGGAGTAATGCAGACAAGACAACTGACACAACAAGAGTGGTCCAACCTGGAAGACCCAGAAAAAAATTATACCGATAATAGAAATGGTTAATCTAGTTGGACATCAGGCTATTGAAGGATCAGCCCTCAGTTTGAAGAATACTATTCCCATGTCATTTTATTGACTAAAACTTGATTTGCAGTTCACTTCACATGCTCACTGCACTTCACTTCACATGCTGGGTCTGGCGTCGAAGACCTTAAAACAAGAATTGGAGATAAATTAGTTTGGGTCAAAATCTAATTAAAAGCACAGCTTATGAAAAATCAATTGTTAGGAACCTGTTACTTTACTTTCAAAATTAAGCTGACAACTTGAACAAGAACACTCTTCTGTATGTTAAATTAAGATCCTTACTCCTGGGTTTCAACCATTTTACACCAAAAATTTCTCTGTAAATTAGTTGGTATTGGTAAATCAGAACTTCTAACAGCCAGTTATTTGTTTGTGTAAATGATCCACTGGGATTAGAGTTATTTAAATTCTTACAGAAACTTCAGCAGCTGCGACGCCACCAACAGGCGCACATCTTTCCCCCACCATTAACATTAACATCACTCATGAATTCACCCTTCACCTTTCATACCAATTCCTACAAGGAAGTGTTTCATCTTTCCAGCTACCAAGATTGCCAAACTACAATATTGATGAGGACTTTCACATACAGCCCTTAGAAAGAGAATGTGTATGTGATACTATTTCCAGTGACCAGGAGGATGGCTCTTTGGTATAGATAAATCCTTCTGTATACAAGATCAAGTTGTCTAATATTATCTCATGCATATCTCGAAGTTGATTCCATCTGGTTAATTCTGTCGTGATTGAACCTTAATGGAAATAGCAAATGAATGCCGAAGGTTTTAATTTGTAATGTCATCTTGTTTGTATTTCCATGACACTTGGAAAGAGAATGCCCATCTAGATAAAGGTATTTTTCTTGTTGCTGTGTGGTAGATAAGAGAACGTTGTTAGGAGATTTTGTTGGTTTATATGCTACAATCAATTGATTGATTATAGTTAACTGAGATAACTGTTTAAAGATATTTTCATCTTGTACATATTTGTTTAATTAACTAATATATAAGATAAAACATAAATGTACATTACAAATGAAATTATGATGAAATCATAATTATAAGATTTGTATTTAATTTATGTATTATTCTTAACTTGTTTCTAGTCATTATTTTGTTAAGACTGAATATTAATGTTTTCATAAAAAAACTACTGCATATTATGTTTCTTTCTTTATGAAGAAGTTATTGATCTTGTAGACTAAAATATGAAGATATTTAAATAAACATGTGAGTGTTTGTTGAAAAGTATGTTAACTGAACTTACTTTACATGAGAATTTCATTTGGAATATTACTTGCATGTCTATAGGACTTCTCATTGTGATAATTGTATAAGTGACTTTTGACTTCAAATTTCTAAAGTTTCTCATACAGTGATTGTTATGTTTTGATATTATTTATGACATATCATAGTTATGGATAGCTTACGAAAATAGCTGAATGATTAATATAGAATTAATCACCTTAAAGTGATTAAGAAGAATATTCTATTGTTCTCGTTTAGTATTGATTCTGCAAATACTTGACCAAGATTGAATGACACTTTGAAAATTGTTTTAAAATGTCATTAATAAGATCAAATACTAATAGTAAAGAATTAATATAATTAGTCTCAAATAAAGTAAATATTAATTTTATGTCCTATGTCTTATTAGAATATCATATGATGAAAGGATTTAATTATACAAAAAAATCATATATGAAAATATTAGTCAAAACTACTTTAACATTTGTATTATTTTGGCATTTATGATGTATTGCTAGACACTAATTTTAATTCATTTAATCTTAAATATGATCTAAAGTTATAATTTATATCTATTACTAACATATTTAAGAACTTAAATAAGTTACACACAAAGAATTTGAAGAGGAAAAAAAAGTAACTTAATCAAGTTGAATTTTATTGTAAAGTTTGAGTAACTTTATAATTAAATATAAGATATTTAATAAATAAGGACCAGTATGAGAAATTAAATCTTATTTGAACTCAGTTGATATTTAACTAGAATTAATTATAATTTTAACCAAGGTTTAATCAAAATTAAAATTGTATTTAAATTAAATTATTAAAAATTCAAACTATATTATAAATAGACTTAAGTTCTGAAAAGATAACACTTTTTGTTAACCCTCTTTACACCACATGTAATGAACTAATTTCACGATCAGTTTGATGGAAAATTAAAAAAAAAAAAGATTGAGTTAGACAATAAGGTACATCATATTATAGAATTTAAAGTCATCTTGGCTTTTGAAAAATAAAATTAAAAAGAGTTTTGTATTTATTTTGTTACATATAGGATTAGGTCTGGCCCCAATTTTTCAACAATAGTATTATAATCCATTTTAATTCTATAATTTAATTAAGAATATTTGATTATTATTAATTATAATTTTAAAATTGAATTGTAAAAATTTACAAATTAAATTTGAGTATTAAAATATGAAAAATCATATTAACATCCTTTAATCACAAACTCTAAAAATTATATTCAGATCAGGTTATTCTTGAAATTTGAAAAGTTCATAATAATGTCGCCACACAATAAGTTTTAGAAATCAGTGAAGTTGCGTCACAGAAGATAGGGATGGGAGTCCAATCTGAGCCTAACCTGAAGTCAATAGATAAGGCCCTAGTTGATCAGGAGCCCGGCCTGACCTGAAGCCCGATAGCCAAACCCAAAACGACTCAGGTCTCTCATGGCCCAGTCGGGCTCAAGCCTAGTCTCAGGCCAGGCAACCCCATGCCCGGCCCATTGCCACCCCTAGAAGATGAAGAAATCTGAAAAATAAAAAATATTCCATCTTTGTTTTTCGAAAAATAATCAAACTAGAAGATAAAAAAGAATGTGGTTTTTGAAACCAATCTCTTTATAAGCCACCAAAACAATCAAAACGGTTCTGATCATTTTACTATTGTTACCTGTCACCACAAGGAATATAACAATAGCCAAAACATGTTTTTAATGTTTAAGGAGCATTTATGTTCTGAGTGGTTGTGAGTTGGAGTTATGGAATTGGTGAGTTGCTTAAAGAATTTGGGTTGGAAACCTATGTCCACTGGTTCCTTCTAATAATTCGGCGATGTGGTTCTCAAAGGACACAAAGGTAGCTTGGTAATGAGAAGTTGATGGTCACTTGTGATTGTCACCGTTGTCGATGACTAAAAATAGTAGGTGATGCTTGTGGCTTCTCCTTAGTAGCAGTTGGACAGTGTTGTCGGCTCACAATTGGTACTACTAGAGATCTTGTTGGTGATGAGTTGAGTTGTGTACCTAGTGTTATTGTTGATGGTGAGTGGTTGATAAGAGAAGGAAAAAGTTGTAGCTCTATGAGATGGGGGCTATCATGTAACCAAGAATGTTTAGGCAGTACTGACATCGTGAGGATGATGGTTCACTTTTGTCTTGGAGAAGATGGAGGCTAATATGGTGATGCTCTCTATAGTGATGTTCGCAACTTGAGGGATAAAAAGCAGCTAAGGCTTCATATTGGGATATTAGGGTTTGGTAGATGAGAGTGGTGCTTGGACATAAAGATAAGTTATCCTAAGATAAGGATGTTTGGGCATAAAGAACGAAGCAAAGTACTACGTTTGGGATGACCCGTATCTATGGAGGCATTGTGCAAATCATCATAAGGAAGTGTGTGCTTGAAAGTGAAACACCTTCGATTTTAGCCTTCTGCCACTCATATGCATGTGGAGGACATTTTAAGGTCAAGAGGACTGTCCATAAAGTATTTGAGAGTGGCTTCTACTGGCCCTTATTATTTAAGAATGTATACATCTTTTGCAAGTCATGTTAGAGGTGTCAACGATCAGGTAACTTGTCCCACAAGAACCAAATGCCACAAATTCCCATTCTTTTTTGTGAAATTTTTTATGTTTGGGCTATTGATTTTATAAGACCTTTTCCTCCATCTTTTGGTTTTAATTATAACTCCACAAAATTTTTGTTGCCTTCCCGATGTTTTTCACATTTTCAATAAAACCTTCTCATAAAAGTATTTTGATAATGTTTTCGGTGATGTTAGTAGATGCTATTCGAACAGTTCCTTTTCTATCCATGTCAGTATTTCGTATAGAGGTTATTATGTCAGTAATAGTGTCCTTGCCCATGATAAACTAAAACTATTATTGCCTCCTAATTTGGATATAATCAAACATACTTTTTTTTCTAAATAATGATTTAAACTAATTAATTATTTACTAATTAATTATTTAAGTTTATTCAATTTATTATAAATTTGAAATTTCTTAAAGGTATATTCGTGAAACATAATCTAATAATCTACTAGTTAATTTGAATTTCATTTATTACATTTACTTTATTTCATTCAAATACTATAATACCAGGTATATAAGCAGTGATTTCAAATCCAAAGGTTAATCATACTCTGGCAACTTTACGTAAGGTAGTTGTTGATTATGTTTCCAAATGGGTGGAAGCTAAAGCCACCCAAACTAATGATGCCAAAGTTGCTGCAACTTTTATCAAATTTAACATCCTTTCTAGGTCCAGGATGCTAAAGGCAATCATAAGCGACAGGGGAACTCATTTTTGCAGTAGGGTGATGGAAATGTTATTTAAAAAATATCACATCATGCATAAGGTTTTAACCTCTTACCATCCCCAAACCAGTGGCCAAGCTTAAATGTCAAATTAAGAAAGTAAGTTAATCCTGGAGAAAACAATTCAGCCCAATAGAAAGGATTGGAGCCTGAGGTTAGAAGATGCATTGTGGGCTTATAGGACGACTTATAAGATGCCAATTGGGATGTCTCCATATAGACTGGTATTTGAAAAGCCATGTCATATTCCAGTGGAGCTGCAACATAAGGCTTATTGGGTTATAAAGCATTGTAATATGAATTTTGATGATGCAGGAGTGCATAGAAAATTACAATTGCAAGAGTTGGAGGAGATGTGGAATGACTCCTATCAGAATGCGATGATATATAAGGAAAAGACGAAGGCTTTTCATGACAAGATGATCTCAAGGAAAAGCTTTGTTGTGGGTCAGAAAGTGCTTCTCTATCACTCCAAACTCAAATTATTCCCAGGTAAGTTGTGTTCCCGTTAGCTTGGTCCATTTGTTGTTACTCACGTCTTTCCTTTTGGTGTTGTAGAGATACGAAGTTTGAAAACAGAAAAGACGTTCAAATTGAATGGTTATCACCCAAAACCATATTATGAGGGCTTCCAAACAGAGAATATGGAAGTGTTGCTGCTTGAAGATTCAAACAACGAGCAACATGGAGTCAAGCCAATGATGTGAAACAAAGGTGCTACTTAGGAGGCAACTCAAGGGAAGTTCATTTCTTTTCATTTACATTCTCGCATTTGTTATTTATATTAAATACTCCATTTCTTACATTTGATGTTACATTGGGGACAATGTAAGTTTTAAATGTAGGGGTAGGGATCTTAGTTTTCATGCACGTTTTTAAGCTTGTTTATTGCTTATGTGTGTTTCTTAGGTGTTTTTCAAAATCAAACAAACAAACATATTCTCTTTTTCTATTACTTTTAGGACTATATAGTCATAATTAGGAATGAATTAACTAGAAAAATTTATGGAAACTTTAGTATGCTCTTTTACTCTTGTGATTAGTCAATATGCATTATCTTTAGAAGAGTAATGACTAGTGGTAGACACAAGTTAGTGAGATTTTAAGTCTTTATAAACTGACGCATCTATATCAGTCTCATTGTTTTTTGTTTATGTGTGACCTTCATGACATGTACATCCTAACTTTGCTTTGATTTTCTATTCAAGACCACATTTTTATCGCACGCGTTAAAATGGAAATGATATAGGCATTCTTTGTTTCATAAGTTACGTTAGCCAAATAGCCCACTTGTTGATATGAATTTTCCATTTGTTAAGCCCCCTTAACCGTTATATGCCTTTCCTTTGTGTGCTAACCACTTTATATACCTTAAACCTAACCAAATGTCCTACCCAAGCTTTAAAGCTAGTGGAGCATTTGTTGATTGTTGATGTTTGTGGATGTACAAAAGTATAAGTGTGGGGGTGTGCACATGTATGGGTTGGTTATAATTGTTGGAATGTCATTTTATGTCTTATCAATGAATTCCAATATATGTAGCTTCTTTCAATTTTTGTTGGAAAAAAAAAAGAAAAGAAAGAAGAAAGAAAAAGAAAAGGAAAAAGAATGCTTAAATAAAATTATCAAGGAGGAAATGCATTTGTTTTGCAAAGTTATTCATGATTAGTTTTTCCACTTAAAGTTATATAGAATGGGTGATTCTAATATGATGCAAATGAGGTAGATGTTATTTTGAAGGATCACCACTTATGGTTATAATGTATTGTTTTTCATCAATTGGATGATTGATTCCTTCTGATTCCTTCTGCTTTATGTGGTATGTGGTGTGAGAGCTTGAATATAAGCTATAAAACATAGTTTTTGCATTCATCATAGCTTATAGTAGCCAATTTTCGGTGAATGTTAGTTTGATATGTTTGTGACCGTTGGAAATTAGGAAATTAAAGAATGAAGATGATGTTAAAAGCAAAAAGGATGTCACAATCATGATATTGAAGAACAATCATGATAAATAGGCTAAATCACACTAGTCACGATCATGATAGAAGGTTTTGCAAGTTTGAGTTTTTTAGTGTTTTGACTATTTTTGAAACCAAACAAAGTGGGGAAACCTTAAGAATAACACTAAACCCTATTACAGTATATAAGAACATTAAAAACACCAAAAGAGGCAGCAGCCACAAATCAAAGTAGATCAAAAGTGGAGAGATCACAGAAGAGCTTTAGGGAATTCCAGCATTCCAAATAAAGGAGTCAAATAGTTTTCATTGTTTTCCTTTTACTTTCTTCATTATCCTTTATGTGTAATTGGATTTATATGATGTTTAACATGTCTATATATTTCTAAATCCAAATTAGGAATTATTCTGGAATTATTTTGTGATTTTAATTATTGTTGATTTCAATATATATTTGGATGTTTGTAATAATTTTCATGCATAAACTTTACAAAAAAATTGAGAGAGTGAGTCAAAGTAATTAGTGTTAGGTTACACAACGAGAGTTGGAAATTCAATAAACCCATATTTATCAAATTAACGATCAATCGAAGAGAGTGTAACGATATTACCAACTGTGAAGCTAAATCTTAATGGAAGATATTGCCAATGGTGAAGATAGCCACCATGTCATCCAAGAGAGTGTTTACTCGGCCAAAGACACTAAGTCAAATACAGATGTTATTGGAGCCCATTAATGACTCAGAGTGACTAGGAGAAAAAGATCAATGACATGAATGAAGTTTCCATTTAAAAAGAAATAGAAGAACAGTGGATGAAGGACATAGAGTTTGAAGAATATAAGGAAGTCTCTATTCAAGCAGCATATGAAGAATAGGAAAAGGAACAGATGAAAACTGATATAGAGCTTGAAGAATATAAGAAAGTCACTTTTTAAGAAGTTGAGGAAGCAGTAAAGGACGAGGAACAGATGAAAGAGGACATAGAGCTTGAGAAATGCAAGGAAGTCTCTATTCAAGAAGCAGATGAAGAAGAGGAGACGAAGATGATTGTGGAAGAGGAAGAGCAGTTCACCTTCTTACAGGACTACTAGATTCGATTAACGATTTAGGGAGTTTCATCATTCCCTATTTCATTGACTATGTTAGCAAAAAGGATGTTACAGGCCTTACATGGATTTCTTAATTTGATAAATTATGTCCTTTTTATTATCTTGCAACATGTAGCTTATTTACAAGCTATTAAACTGCCATATGAAGAAAAAGGTGACAACAAAAGTTGAGGGTAGAAGGCAGAGTACGTCAAGCTAAAGATATGACACAAATGCTACTTGGAAGGCAACCTAAGAATTATGATATTTTTTATTTTATTTTATTTTACTTTTTTCAGTTTATTTTGTTAATGTTTTTTATTTTTTTAATTTTGTAGAGAGTGAATTATTGGAATTTTATGGCATAGAGTGTCTCCAAATTTCATCGCCCATACCATCACCACCAAAACACCATAAGTATTCTTACTATAACTTTTTCTTTGTTGTTAGTTATCTTTATTTGTATTCTTTGTTTTCCATATTAAGGACAATGTGTTGTTCAAGTGTAGGGATGCATATGCAATTGCATATCAATTGTGTATGAATTAAGCATTTACAATTTTATTTGTGTGAATGTGTCGATGGCAAGAATTGAATGGAATCGGCTTATTTTGAACATAGTCATTTAAATTGTAAAGGCATAATAACTTATGAATTTTGTGTTTTAAGTGTCTTTAAGATGAATATGTATGTTAATTAAGATATGACACATATTCTTTCACTTTAGGGAATTTGTTCGTATGCATTTATAATTATAGCCAGCTGAATTGGTTAGCATTATTAGTTCCATTTCACGAGAATGACTGACTAAGAAGAAATGAGGTAGGCTAAAGAAAATAGCAAAAAAAAAGTGTTAAATTCCTATTCTACCAGCCTTTTTTAAGAAAATTGAGTTAAGAATAGAGCTAGTAGTCATTTGAGAGATGTGATATAGTTGAGTAACCAAGGACATTCACGACAATTGTTTATCTTCGTGTCAAACAGCTACAATTAAACTCCAACAAAGCTAAATAAAAATGTGACTTAGTTGAGTAACTAAGAGACATTCATGACAAGGTGTTTACCTTCGCATCAAAAGACTAGGTTATCGTTAAAAAATGGTGTTACAATAAATTAAACCTATCGATCTTTTAACAATAGCAAGATTTTTCATGGAAGTTTACTTAGTGATAGTTTGCTTTTTTGATTGATTAATAATAATAAATGTATGCTTACATGTGCCATAGGTGTACGAATAAGGTGTTAATATTTTTATTGATATATATATTCAACGCACTTAAACATGAGAGGAATAAGTTAGTAAATTTGCAAATTTTAAGTGATTGATGTTTGATATTAAGTTAAGTCCGTTAGATTTTATGCTAATATCGTCGAAGAAGGAGATTGGACATAGTTTAGGCCTTAAACATCTATCAATCAACTCTCTACAAAATAAACATAAAAAAACCTAACTACACATAACATACTAATTTTAAGGTCACTAGCTTGATCATTTTAGAGCCATTATTTTTCAACTGTCTCCTTTTTTGAATGTTAAGGCCCTATTCATTATCACATTAGGACTCATGCTTCTTATGTCCAAAATCTTCAGTCCCATAGCTCTCAATCTCTTTTTAATTATCTCCACCACTCTCTTTTCTTGTTCTCCATTAGTTTTCAACTCTATAAAGGGTGGCTTCTTAAAGGTGGGTATTATGAGTGCTTTCATTCTCACTAAAATCTCTTGCTTTAATTTAAAACCTAACTCCTTCTTTCCTAGTTCTCCTTCATCCTCTACTTCCCTAACACTCACTTCTTCTTTATAGCTCTTCTCTTGCTTTTTTATGCATTTATCCACTATATTAATCTTCACTGAAGAGTTGCTTTCCTTCAGATTATTCAATACTTTATTCACATTGAATTCCACTTGTTTATCACCAATTTGAAGGATGAGGTTGCCTTTATAGACATCTATTAAAGCTCTTTCAATTTTCAAAAAGAGTTTACCAAGAATTAATAGAAAATTTTGATCCTCTTTAAAGTCTAGCATGACAAAATCCACATGAATAATAAACTTGTCCAATTTTATAGGCACATCCTCCACCACGCCAAATTATTTCTTTGTAGATTGATCAACCAACTGAATAAGCATGGAAGTTAGCTTCACATCTCCTAGCCCCAATTTCCTAAAAATAGACAAATTCATAAGATTAATACTTGAACCTAAGTCACCTAAACATTTAGAGAATTCTAAATTACTAATAATAAACTCCCTAGATCTTTCAACTTTGAGGGCATGTGGTTAGTAATTATGGAGCTGTCACTTTTCGTCATGGAGACTATTTGGTTATCATCCTAAGTCTACTTATTTAATAAGATTTCATTGAAAAACTTTGTGTGCCTGGGTATGTTCTCCAAAATTTCCACAAAGGGCAAGGTAATTTGCAATTTCTTTAACTTCTCCATGAACTTTGCAATTTTCATATCCATCTTGTTATACTACAAGCCTTTGTGGAAATGGGATCTTTGGTACATATGGAAGAGGAGGAACATAAGGAGTGACATCTTACTTCTCTTCATCCTTGTGCCTTTTCTTTTGGTCTTCTACTTGGTGGGATTCAGTTTATTTATCGGATAGTCTTTTATATCTCTTTCTCACTCTTAAGTGTGATGGCCTTCAGTTGCTTCCTTGGAGTTGCTTCTGTGTTACTTTGGAGACTCCCCACACTTCGTGTAGACAATGCATTAGCTAATTGGTCCACTTGAACCTCCAAATTATGAATGGAAGATGTATGATTCTTTACCATTTGGTTGAATTTTGCTTTCATAGCATTCAGCCCTTCCATTAACTTAACCATCTATTTCTAATGAACCAACCTTATCTTATTATAATCCTGATAAGCCTTGGGCTCTTAATTGATTCCCTGCATTATTAGACTACATAATATTTAGATGGTTCTTCCACCCAGGATTTTAAGTATTTGACTAGGGATTATTACCTCCCCTACCATACTGCGCTCCTATAAAGTTTAGTTACTCCATAATGTTGTTCTCTACTAAGAAACAATTAGCTATGATATAACTTTCATGTCTGTATAGCTCACATCTATGTTGAATTGCGTCAAGTGGACTAAAAGATGTAGCTTTCAGGTTGTTCCATTATTTGGTTAGATTTGCTACTTTAGCCTGCAATGTTGTCACTGAATCTATAGTAAGCACTCCATTTTAATCTCGAAAGGTTGACTGCTGTTGACTTCTTTTCAATGTCAAAAGATAGCTATTATTTGTCATCTCTTCTAATAGATTGTGTGCTACCTCAATTGTTTTTTTTATTAAATATTCACCTGATATTGCATTAATGGTGCCTCTCATGGGAGGGTTCACTCCGTTGTATAACGTTTGCAAAAGAAACTCCTTTGGCAAGTTATAATATGGACAACTCCTTTGCAATTCTTTGAATTGCTTCCATGCTTCATATAAAGACTTCCCTTTATTTTGCTAGAAAATTTTAATTTCCTTTATAAGCTTTGTAGTCTTTTTCAAGGGAAGTACTTAGCCAAGAATACTTACACCAACAGCTCCCATGTTGTGACATTCACTGGGTCAAGTGAATTCAACCATGCCTTGGCTCGATCTTTGAATATAAAAAGAAAGAGACTCATCTTGGTTACACCTTCTAATAACCCATTGTAGCTGAACGTATCACAAATCTTCAAGAAATTAGCCAGATGAATGTTAGAATCCTTATTAGCTAGTCTATAAAATTGCAAGTTGATCTATAGTATGTTCATTAGTACTAGCTTTATTTTGAATGTATTAATTAGTTTGCACTGGTGGTCTTGTAATTCCTTGTTTATTCGTATTGAACCCTGGCCTCATGAAATTCATAACGGTCCTTTATTGTTCTCCTTGGTTTCTTTCCTCGCCCATTGTTCTTTCTATTACTATTTGACATTTCGCTTTTTGAATCTCTCTTTCTTACTTTGCGATGTCAAAGGTTGATGTATCTTCTAATTTGCTCGTGCTTCGAATGATTCTTGTGTTCGTGCACCTAAAATGACACAATAGAAAAGTATCGATTCCTTAACTCAAAGGAATTCAAATCGAATAAAATTCTAATTCAATCCCTAATAATAGTGTCAAAAACTTGTTTGCTTAGTTTTAAAGTATGTAATACCATAAGTATACATATTGTATATTGTAGTAAACGAAATATCGTTCCCACAAGGACTGGATTAATCACCTAATAACTTGAATGTACTTTGTCTAAGGTAATAAAATATTGAATTAAAATAAATTAACTGAAATTGAAATAAACTAATAAAACTAAACAATTGAATAAGTGAAGTTAGCAATAAGAATGAAGTGAATCAATAATAGAAACTTAGGAGTTATTCTATCTTTGTTTTGTCTTTCATGTTATCTTGCTAATTCAATTATTTTTTATCCTAGATATCCTAAGGGTTTGATTACCTCTTCTCGAGATCTGATCATGTAATCCTAATTGAAATAGATAATAATTGAATTGCAATCTCTCAATTCATAAAACTACTCCTAACTACTCAATTGGATTTGAAAGAATCCTGAGGATAATTAACTCACAATTGAGATCTCTCTTCAATTGTTTATTAATTTGGTATTTATAGATCTATTAAGTTACTAACTCTCATTTTGGCACTTAACACATATAACTTTGATTCGATCTCTCAATTTCTTATCAAGTATAACCATGATAAATACCACAAAGCATTAATATATTGAATTCATCAAGATAAAGTTATACAAAAACAATTCAAGAATAAAACCTATTATGGATTGAGAAATCCATAATCATGTTTAATACACTACTGATCATAATTAACATCCAAGACAATAAAATACAAGAAGAGAAAAGAAAGAAAACAAGTTTAAGTCTTGATCTGGAAATTCTAGAAAATTGGAGTTGTTCTTGATGTTTCCACTTTTGATCTCCTTGTTTATAATGTGTAGCCTGCTCTTTTGTGTTTTTCTTTTTCTTTTTATACTATTGAGCCTTCTCAAATTCTTTCTAGGATTTTTTTCACTTGTTTTGGTTCCAAAAATAGCCCCGAAATCTCAATAATACCTATAAACTGCCTTTGCACGATCGTACCTTGTAGATCCATGGTTGTGCATCACCATCCAAACTCTTTGGCACAATCATGCATAAGATCTCAATATTAAGTTTCAAGGGTTGTTTGAAGTGTTTTTTAGTGATAAGAAGTAGAAAAAATTGAAGAAAAGATAAAGAAGGACTTGAAGAATAAGAACATGTATACATGATCGTGCATTGTAGATGCACGATTGTGCATCACCATCTAAACTCTCTGGCATGATCATGTATAAGATCTTAATATTATGTTTCAAAGGTTGTTTGAAGTGTTTATTAGTGATCAAAAGTATAATAAATTGAAGAAACGATGAAGAAGGACTTGAAGATTAAGAACATGTATACACGATCATGCTAGAGGGTTCATCCTCATGGAGTTAACATGCACAATCGTATATGTTCTTATTCTTCAATTCCTTCGTTATCTTTTCTACAATTTTTCTTGTTTCCACTCACTAACAAACACATCAAACAACTCTTAAAATATAATATTAAGATCCAATTCTTGCTATAAAACAATCAAACAATTAAAATACATAAAAACACTAACAAGAACACAATTCTAAGCCTTAAACACGTGATTATCATCTAAGAAAAAAGTTAAAAACACACTTAAACATCTAGAAGACATACTATAATATACACCTGTCAGTTAGATAAGTAACCCTTGTTTATATTGACTCTCAAGACTCTTCTTAGAATTCTACTATAATTCTTCTTCCAAGGCAAAGAATAACCTTTTTATAGTTTTTTCTTGGAAAAGAGGAACCCTTTTTTCAATCTTCTTCCAAAGTGAAAAAGAAATTTCTTACCACTTAGAAGACTCCTAAGTACAATACTTAATGCCCTAATAAAGGATTACATCTCAAATTTATCTCACTTTTTCACTTTGATAACTCAAAATAGCTCACTCACAGAAACATTAGATAATGATGCTCAAATGCTTGATAAACTTAGAAATGTGTTTTAAGAAACCCAAACTCTTTTTAATGGTAAAAGTAATGAGAAAACACTTACTTATAGTGTTTTAGGACCCTACTAGCTATTGGAGCCAAGAATTATTCATTACAATTACTATTTTTAGAGCACTGGTCGACCAGTATGGTATATTAGTTGACCAATGTACACTAAATGCTCATATTCACTAGTTGTTGAGAGACTAGTTGGCTAGTAGGCATATTGGTCAACTAATACATTAATCAATATTACAACGAACTCTCGATACATCAAATTTAACCCCTTTAACCTATATTGATCGACCATTAACCTATATATATTGACCAATCACCCTAAAAACATGATTTTAACAAAATTCAAATGCTCAAAACCAATTTGTTTAATGCAATTATGATTTAAAAAAAATTAAAAATGACCTTGATAAGCCTTGAATTTCTTTTTTCCTTGGTTTGATCTTTATTTTGTTAGTTGTAAACTTCGACTTCTCTTTATCAACTTCATAAACTATCTTCTTAAGACCTTATTGAGCCTTGATCTTTTTATGTTCTTGGTTTGATCTTTATTTCTTTAGTTGTAAACTTCAAATTCTCTTTATCAACTTCATAAACTAGCTTCTTGATTTTATGGCTTCATTTTGTTCTTGTATTTCTTTTCATCAAAATAATACACTCATTAGTAGTAATTATGTTTTGTTATCACCAAAATATCAATTGGAACACCCTTGGCTCAACATTGATTATTGAACTTATTTAAGCTAAGAGTGATATAAGATTGATTTGCTTGAGCATAAGTGAAAGCTTAAGTGCAAGGACACTTGATGTCCATAAAAATTTACATGTATTTTAAAGTATTTTACTAGGTTTTTATGCTTAAATTACCCTTATTTACTCACTTTATAGTATGTTTTTAGTTAATTGTGAAGATGTTTCCTTGGGATGAGAGTTATTAAGAATTGGAGAAGATTTCAAGTGAAAAACATAAAGTAAATAATTTCTAGTTGAATATGGTCTAGCATACAACCATTTATCCCTCATGGACCATATGTAGGTAAGGATACAACTTAGAACACAACCTAGAGGGGGATTGAGGCAGTGAGAATTTCTAAAGAGAAATATAGATTGGGATAAGCTCATGTCCATGGCCTTAGACACAGACACCTATTGTTCTTTATGCATAAAAATATATTTAAAGTGTGGAAACCCTAATTTGAGGAGACACTTTTGGAATTTATCATTCTTTTCCATTCCAAAACTTAGGGTTAACCATCGGGAGGTTGACCAACCCTTTAAGTTCAATTGTAAAGTTATTTTTAATAGATAAATAAGATTAGATATCATCCTAACGGATCAACCTACCTAAAAATACAAAGGTTTTCATATAGAATTAATTTTATCATAATTTATTTTATTTTATCAATTGTTTTCAATAACACAAACATGATTCATGGCTAAGTATTTTTATGTTTTAATATTAATTAGGACATATCCTAGTTAATGATAGCTCAATTAGTGGTTGTTGGGTATGACATTAACTATATGTAGGTACTTAAGTAATCAATATAGGATTCATAACTCTAAACTAATCAGGGAGCATATTCTATTGTTCTTGATTAATATTGATTTGAAAAATCCTTGACTAAAGTGAAATAATAGTTTTCAAATGTCAATAAAAGAATCAATTATTAATGTTGAAAAATTAATATGAGTAGACTCAAATAGAGTAGACATTAATCTCATGCTCTATTTCTAATCAAAATATCGCATGATGAAATAAATAAATTATAAAAAATCATGCATAAAAAGATTAGTCAAAATTACTTTAACATTCATAATATTAAGGTTATCACAATTTTTTGTTAAATTTCAATCTTAATCAATAGATATGAATTATTTAATTATATCATTAAAGATAATTTGGAGGGTTTAATTTATCTAATCTTTAATACAACTCAGGTTTATAATTTATATTCATTATCAATATATCTAGGAACATAATGAATTAAACATAAGGATCAGCTAAAGATAGATGGTAATTTAATCATGTTTGACTTGTAAAGTTTGAGAAACTTTACAATGATATATAAGTTATTTCATAAATAAAAATCAATATTAGATTTTAGATCTTATCTAGACCTAATTTCTATTCAATTAGAAGTAATTATAATTATAATTAAAGTTTAATTAAAATTATATTTTAATGAAATTACTAAAAGGTATAAATCCTAAATAGGTGTATGCTCTACAGGAGTTAACACTTCTACCTCTCTCTACACTATTGATATTCTCTCAGCATGCTTGTATAGATAGTATTAAAAGTTAGATACATATAACCAATAAGTTTGAGGGGAATTGTTTAATAGGAAGCTAAGCTACATAAAAAGGTATAATATATGATTCGTATTTTTTTTGTTTATAAATTAATTATTTTATAGAATTAAAGTGATTTTGAATTTCAAAAGTTCATGAAATTTTTTATCTTCTTACATTGTGCTGGGGATGAAATATAATCTATATTTTCCAACACTACTGAGATTCAAACTGCAATAGCTGAGGTGGCGGAGTTGTTTGTGATTGAAGACAGTCAACCTGGGCAATAATCAGCTAAGGCAAATTTGCAACATGGCGAATTGAAATGAAGGCCAGAGTGATCATCATCAGAGTAATTTGCATGAAAACGTGTTCTTTATGAATTAAAAAGCAGTGTGTAACATGCCAAGGTTGATTGTGGACATGGAATAGGGTTTGCCAGCGATATTGGACGACGAAAATGATTCCTTCTTACGAATAAACCAAGAGTGAGATTCAAATGGATTGTTGTTTATTGGGAATTTATCGGTCACATTTGAAACTTCTAATCACACTTGGGATGATATATTATATAATAGGGCTTTTGTTATGATGAAATATTTGGTCTTAATAGTTAAGGGATAAACAAATTGGCTTAGAAGATACGGATTCGGCGATATGTGTATATATGAACATGCATGCATATATCGGTGTTTCGGGGACACTAGGATGCTTCATGATTGGAAAATTATGACACTGGTTTTGTCTGATTCAAATATTATGAGAAAAAAAAAAAAGGAGAAAGCCTCTTTATTTAGTAAGTGATTCACTGAACATCTTTGTATCTATCCGCAGTAGTGAATCCACTGCCAATTCACTTTCATATAACTTATCCCGTCTGAATATTGACCATAAATGATGGTCAATATAACTAAGAAAGAGGGGCCTGTAAACCAAGAGCCCATACCAGCCCGAAACAACATAAGGCGATAGTGTTTGAAGCCATAGCTGTCCATGGGCCTCAAAGAGACAAATCCCCAACCCTCCTTTTTGGCAGACATGAGGAGTGAAAGCACATTCAATGAAAGAATCAACATCAATCAAAGTTATCAACAATTAATGCAAACTGATGTTTGGAATTTACAAATTCAAGAGGACAAGACTCTGGCAGAGATTGTACAAGGACAATGTAGAGTAAACGATCTGAGGAGGAAGTTAGTTGCACTCGCACAAGATATTTAATGGTTTGATTATGGAATCAAGCGCTAACACCCTGCTTTGCCTTGAGGATAAGCTCTTCAGTTGTGGTACCAATGATCTCATTAGCACGTTTAAGACCGACAGAATAGTACCTTCCAAGAGTATCCTGTATCCAAAGATAGAAGTACATGCAAGTAAAGAAGAATTTTATAACATTCTCCTACAACGTAAAACTTAGAGATTGGACTTGGTAACTACTGACTTTAGCAAGTTACTGCTATAATATTACCTCAAAATCATTCAATTGATTTCTATTGTAATTCTGGTATTACCCACTAGTTGCATCAAAAACATATATACCATTTTTGGTTGAGGAATTAAACAGATTCTCACCCGAGAAACAATTCCCAACTTCTCTAACTTGTGAACTGCATCATCCACGTCAAAATTACAGCTCTCATTGAACTCTTCTTTGATTAGCTCCTCACAACGCAAGTCCAAATCCTACTTAAAAATTTTAGAAACTCAAACATAAGTGATCTGCAATTCACCCAGAATTGAGCATTTAAGCAATAAGAAAGAGAGACGCTGCATAATTTTCAAAAAAAGAGAGACACTGCATAGACATGTTCAGATATATTTGTGCACATATTTAGGGAGATATTGAAGAATGCCTGCTTAGTAGCTTTGCCCTGCTCCATCAATATAAAGAAAGAAATAATGACCTCCTTGACCTGCAAGAGATTAGGAAACTTGAGCAATTTGGTTGGTTATCATTTAACATAAGATATTCCCATAATTATTTAGGATGTTAACTTGTTACATGCTTGAGTATGGATATGATGGCTACAGTTCAATAAGTATGTATCTAGGACACTTTAGAAGAGCATATTTCTTTCATTTTCATACCATTGCAAAGTAGAAGAATTTCAATAAGCATATAACCGTATGGCCAAGGCACCATATGTAAAAATCACAAGTCATCAAGCAGCCATTTGAGACAATTATGTTAATTCTTGAAACTGAATAACTACACAACAATCGTACTTCGAGCGAAACATGCACAAGGAATAAAACGTGACAATTGATGAGATGTTTACTTAACAGCTGATGCAGAACTTTGATAAGTCAAGAAGTAGTGACAGAGTGACCTTGAAAGCCACTATATCCCTAATGCAATATGCAGTTCATTCGAAAGAGGCAAAGTACGACTTGCAACATGATTGTCTGGTTAAAGGAAAACAACAAACTTAAGACTAACTTTATGTTAAATACACACACAGAGAGGGGAAATAGAGGGATGATAACAAGGAGAAGGATAAAGACTAACCTCCTGTTGAATGACATCATCACACAGGTGAAGAAGAGTACCTCTTCCACTATCTAGTTGTTTATCATACATGGACTGTGTAATTAAATTCTGATATGCCGCCAAATTTGCCTGAAAGCTGCAAGTAGTCACAGAATTAATACCAACATTGATGTCAGTAGAAAGGACCAAGAGAAAAATATTCTAGATCAAGAAAGATTTGAATAGATCATCAACAGAGAGATGGCCATTAAGTATACATGAACAACATATAGGATTCATGAATAAAAAAGTCAAGAAACAATATACTATTGCAAAGTATGTATGGTCCAAGAGAATCGATGTTAGCAGTACTTTAAAAAATAGCAAACAGGGAATAGGCTTTTAATCTCAACCAGGCCAATTTTCTCTGTAACCTCTTTCATATGAGCCAAAAAACAATACATAGCAATCACATTGCCAGAAAATGAAACTAGTTTTTGCTGTGAACACCAAAGAAATAGAGGTAACACACAAAAGCAGAACGCAACTTACGTGAAGTATGTCTTAGCACAGTAACCAATTACAGTGGAAACAACAGCAAAAATGACCCAGAGGTCAGCTTTAGGCATTTCAAGTGAACTAATGACAGCAACCTGTTTAAAAATGCATGTTATGTCTTTCCAAAGAATGAGTGAACTGTAAACAACAGTTAACTGAAATAGCATATTTTTAAAGCTCACCAACCCAACAATGGCAGAACCAAGGAATTTGACCCAGTCCATTGGAGTCAACCCAGGATTTTTCTTTTCAGGCTGGCAAAATTTATAACAGACTATAAGTCAGTAATTTAACTTGATGCAAAATAGAATAGTTCACCCAAAATCTTACAAGAACTATCTCCGAATCAGCCATTGGAATGTTTTTGAAATGCTTTACATATATCCCTCGTTCATCTTTTGCTTTGGTCCTTGCTCGTCTGGAAATTCATCATGCTTTGGTTGGTAAAATAATTCATTAACATGCATCGAATAACTTCCCATATTAGAAGTGTAAGATAAGAAATTTTCAATCATGCTACCCTCTTTGCCACAAGACAATGAGATAAAGAATCTGTTAAATCACAAGAGTATTAATGCAAGGGCTTTGTTTAACATGCAACAAATAGGAGCACAGATCCTCAGCTTCCTAATCTAAAAAGATTCCTTCATAACAACTATCCATGCTTGGAAAGAGAGTTAGAGATTTACTATATCGTGTTCAACTCATTACAAGCATTCCATCAAAATATACAATATATATCACTTCACTAGTGCAAGACATATTGACAAGAATCTAGTCCAAAGAAAATAAAAGAATAACAAATGAAATAAAGCAGTACCTGTAAACAACTATTATCCTATCAAATGTGGGCTCCTGGATTGTAGTCTTGCTCAGCAAATTCTTCACACTGGGAGAAGGTAGAGAATGGACATGAGGATCGTTAAGCAGAAATAATCACAAGGAATGAATCATCATGTGCAACTTTATTTTAAAAAGGCATATTGGAGGACTGCTTATGCCCATCACCATACATATGTAAAAGCTTACTGCTTTGATCATTCCAGAAAATGACACAAGGATCAATTAGACAATACAAATAATTAAAATATTACCAAGAAGAAAAAAAAGACATCCAGGAAAAGATTTTGAAGCAGTTGAATTTCACAAATTACATCAAGTTTCAAGATATAAACTTTTTAAATCTGAGCATCTTCAATTGGAATATTCTTTTAGATTAAACCACTCTATTTATTCATATGCATTGGTTTAAGTAACTAAATAGCTTCAGAATCTGGCATAAAAGATCAAATCAGAGGGTGAATTACCATGATTCCTTAAACCTAAACATGTATATTGCACAAAGGGAACAGGAATCATTCCTCAAACAATCAAAGAATAAATTTAGAGAAATCTGACAAGACTTTTTTAGGGGTCAAATTTCGATATATTCGAAAATTTTCATTCAAATGCCATATTTAACCTTAGTTCCATGTTTTCCAAACGAATTCTTTCAACAAATAAATCCTCCTGATCTGTTTCAGACAGAATTTCATCATTTTTCTTTGGATGTTTCTTGTGTCTTCTACTTGACGCTCTGGACAAAAGCTTTTCTATCCTGCAACAATTATGATCAACAAAAGAAGTAAATGATAATGATAGCAAATGCGGGTTCAGTAGAGAAACTACAAAGTGAGAGAAAATATTAAGGCCAAAAATCATTTATGTGCCATGACATCTTTAAATCTTGCACCATACACTAAGCCAATCTATTTCAGAAGGAAATGCACTAAAGTTCATAAGTCGTTTGTGCCGTGACATCTTTAAATCTTGTATAAGCCAATCTATTTGAGCAGGAAATGCACTTACAGTCAAAAATCATTTATGGGTCATGAAATCTTTAAATTTTGTAATATACTAAGCCAATCTATTTCAGCAGGAAATGCACTTAAGGCCAAAAATCATTTATGTGCCATGACATCTTTAAATCCAGTAATACACTAAGCCAATCTATTTCAGCAGGAAATGCATTTTTTGAAAGCATCAACATGATGCAGAAGCTGAATAAAGTTAAATAACATGTTAGAAAACGGTGATGCAGTTCGCCATCCAAATCACTATGAAACCTGAATCCCTTAAGGACTATGATAACAATTGCAGCATCATCGTCTTCCTACCGAGTCAATCTTAGAATATATGCCCAAAAGCGTCCAATAAGCATGTCCAGTTTCTCCAACACAAAGTAATCAGTTGTACGATCAATTCCAATCCCACGTCGGAAGATTACATACTAAAATTTAACAAACAAAAACAATATCAGTTACCGTGTGACAAAACCCTGTTCAGAGGACAAAGTATAAATAACAACAGAATGTTGACGAAGAATGAAAAAATAGTAATAGCAATAGTAGCAGTAGTAGCAATAATAGTAAAGAAAGAGTAAACTTGCATGCACATGAATCTAAAGATCAAATTGTGTTAGTCCCTCTCCCTCCTTACCTAAACCTTTAAAAACTTATATACGTAGGTATAAAGTCTCTGCCAAGTAAGCAG
>JAOQMM010000006.1:13087196-13109833 GCA_027563515.1 Erythroxylum platyclados
AGTATTGAGAATGCTGAAGCACTTCGATAAGATTAATTTGGTGATTTTAATTTTTTTTATTATCTATAGAGAATAGGCCATCCGCCAAAATCACCAGCATTTGGCAAAGGAATGCAACCCAAGTGTGTACAGACCCCAATAACAATAAGCCATTCAGGGTTTTTTACCCTTTCTGCATCTAGTTGTGGATCTCGGAGAGATCCCAAATCAACACTGTTAGCCAGGTTAATATCATCTTCTGTTCGGCGTCTGATGAAAACTGGCTTCCCACGCCACTTAACAGTCACAGTGGTGCCTGGCTCAATGCTGGAGAGATCAACCTCAAGAGAGGCCAGTGCAAGAACATCCTTACTTGCAGACATGCTCAGTACAAACTTGAGGATAAGTAAACGGATCAATGAAGCATAGACAAACCTGCCACCAGTAAGAACAAAGTAGGCAAATGCCCTCTTGCTGGGGTCACCAGGGGGGTAACGCTCATGGTTGTACTCATCATAAACTATTTGAGAAGTGGGGTTCTTGACAGCTAGCACAGTTGCTGGAACATCTGAAACTATGGTGTCTTCATTTCTTGGGGTAAGTGACTCAGTAGAAAATCCTGAAAGAGAAAAATATTAATATCCTCACTATAAACCCTAGTAATACCAGTAGCTGGTGCAGCCATTGCAGAAGAAATTGATATTGAAAGTAAGAGATTCATATCCTGATCCATCATCAGTAGGATAGAATTGTAAGGATTCATGGATAGAGTCAGCATTGTTCACATAATTATGCACAACAACATATCCATAGTTGTCACATACACAAGAGGCCAGTCAAAGGCTTTGAATCCTCAAAATTAATTTCAATCTATATAAACTAATTACCAAAGAAGGCTAAGAAAATGCTTTTCAATGTCACTTTGCCCTCCACATCTGAATTGCCAGCATTCTTCACAGAGCATTCAAATCAAAGAAAACCTTCCATGCAACTTAAAGTCATTACATTTGATTTATCACCTCAGTTTAAAAAACAGCAATAAAATAGCCATCTGACCTTCAGAAATCAAACACACCAGAAAACAAAAACACAGGCATATTAGTGCTTCTATACAGCCGATTCTGCAAATTAGTGAACTAGATACTGTATTAGAAAATAGTTACAAGAGCAGTTTGGAATAAGATACGTTTCCTGCTTCAGTTTTCCATTTGAAGTGAATACAAGTGTATCCTTCATCTACCTTGTGTCAAAATGAAGTGTCATTTAAGGTTATAAATAGTTTGGATTTGATTTTGAAAAAAAAAAACTTTCAGGTTCATATAATCTAATGTACAAAAGAAGAATACACAACATAGACCGGAAGAGAGATGACATCTATCACATCAGTCAAGAAAAGGGAATATAAAGAGTTATTTGTAAATATGTATAATAAGGGCACAGATTCCAAGTCAGTAATGAAGGAGATATGAAATATAAGGTAAGGGCACAGATTCCAAATCAGTAATGAAGGAGATTTGGAATATAAGGTAAATACTTCAAAAGGATGCTTCTGATTATTGCAACTACAAAAGCAGGATAGGAGAAAATAAAAGAAAATAATACACAGATTCATCTCAAGAATAAAGTGATTGGAAATTATGGCTCTGCAGAGAATGATAAGCTAATGTCATAAGGCGAAAATAGTTGCACTAATTTTGCATGATTATCATAAGACAAGCAGACAATAAATGATGGCGGGGAAAAAAATATTTATGGTCATTTCCAAGAAGTTCACCGCGCAATACAATTTATTTGCTATCTTCTTGATCATCCATAAAAGAACCAGGGGAGAACTCATAGCAGAACTCTCTTATTGCAAGAAAAATTATAAAAAATGGGTGCATGACAGAAAATTACCAAGAAAACCAACAGAAATATCATTCAACTTGGTTCTGCACCTGAGTTTAACATAGGAGTTTCCATCTTTCCTCACAAGAAAAGATACTGTTTGACCAACCAAAATTAAATGAATCACGAGGGCAAATCCTTGTCATCCAACTTGGATATAAGAAGCACAGGTATCAATGAGAAGAGGTGACCAATAAGTTTCTTTCTATTCACTTTTCCCAGCCTTCTATTAAAAAATTGATGACATTTAGGTTCAACAACTAACTTAAAATTAGTAAATCTGCAGCAAAATACTTGATTTGTGTATTGGTCATAAAGTGGCTACCTCAATGAGTAACACAAGGTTGTCTCAGACAACAATATACAGTCAGATTTGTCTATAGAACAAGCATATAACAGAATCCACTATGAGGATATACTGGCCTATAAGCACAAAGTATGTAAGAAGGTTGATCCTATCCTACAGATACAGAAGTTGAGACTTGAACAAGTTAAAGTTTTGATGCTTTTGGTTCTTCTGATTAATCTGACGTAATGATTCCAATAAAAAGTTTAAACTTTGATAATTATTCAAAACATAGGAGGTCTCTAACAATAATAAGAGTTATTAATCAAATACATCCCTAGCTAGTTTTTCACCCTCTTCTCTAGTAGCCCTGGCTTATATTCCCTGGTAGTCTATACATGAGAACTGGTAAACAATCAAGAAAATTGTAATGTTTCAACATTCAATTCAAATAGCATTTTCAGCTTCGTGCTACCAGTCTTATATCTTTTTTCCCTTTAATTTGTCTCCCTCAAACGTCACTAACCTACATCACACTGACTCATAATTCACAGAAATCTGACAACCATCTAATCCCTTCGTCTTCTACTTCAATCAGCTCTAAAACACGTTATCGAAACCTCAAAGATGAACACAGCATAAAGCTATTCATAGGCTAAATCTGAGACGTATCTTTCATTATCATCCGTTTCTAGGAAATAAACAACAAAAATCGTATCCAACATCACAGACTCCACAATCCCCAAGTTCTATAACGTCGAAATCTAATTAGTGCCACATCACGATCAAAACCCGAATCTACGGTTCTAAACACCAAATTCCCACCTTCAAAATTAATACGCACAGCTGGGAGCTCCTTGTGGGAAAAGTCGTTGATAAATCTCACGAAACTCATAAGCAACCAATGTTTGAAGGATTTCCAATTCAAATAAAGAGCAAAAAACGCACAAAACGATGACTAAGGAAGAAAATCCTCAAACTTGGTAACCATAGACCTGATAAATTAAATAAAAGTTTGCAAAACAAAAGAAACGAAAACCCTAACCTCTGTGAAGAAGATGGAAGTGGGGCCAGAAAACATGGGAATTGTTGAGAGGCCCCGATTTGAAGTCGGATGAATCAGAACAGTCAAAGGGATAGCGAGACAGAATCGTGGAGGAGGCGGCTTGCGAGGGCCTCCATGATTGTGGGATTGAAGAAAGCTTCCTCGCTGCAACCCTCAGCATCGTCTGCTTATTTCTCTTGCTCTGTTTATTGAATTTCCAAATGTGTACGCGCACCACAGGTAGGAGGCAGCGGCTACCTTCTCGAAATGTTTACAATTTGGGACTGGCCTGGACACGTAAATAGTTTAGAGAGAAAAAGGATAACTTGGCATAGGTTCATGTAATAGTCTTAAAGATGATATAGTTTCCGTGGAATATTAATATAGGTTCGATATTCTTCTAATTTAATGCCTCACATAAATCGAAAAAATTAAAAAGAAAAAAGTAGATTACAATGGGATAATTACAATTAGAAAAAACCAATTAGTAATTAAACGAGTTACTTGATAAATCTTCGAGTTATCCTCTTAGACAAAATAGTAAAAAGCACAATTTTGTATGATTTAGAGAAAAATAATTCTCTTTGGCTATATTTTTTCTTTAATCATAAGAAAATACTTAAAGATAAATTATCTAAAATATTCTTGAATTATGAACAAAATATTAAATATATCATAATTCTATGTAAAAAGCACAATTTTGTATGATTTAGAGAAAAATAATTCCCTTTGGCTATATTTTTTTCTTTAATCATAAAAAATACTTAAAGATAAATTATCTAAAATATTCTTGAATTATGAACAAAATATTAAATATATCATAATTCTATGTAAAAAGCACAATTTTGTATGATTTAGAGAAAAATAATTCCCTTTGGCTATATTTTTTTCTTTAATCATAAAAAATACTTAAAGATAAATTATCTAAAATATTCTTGAATTATGAACAAAATATTAAATATATCATAATTTTATGCCACAATACTATATATAACTATTTATTTCATTATTAATATTATAAATTAGTTATACTAAATTATAATGATGTAAGAGTTGTTTATACTTAGTTATTATTTTGCATAAATATCCAAAAATGTTCTTAATTATGTATAGTTGCTCACTTTCTTTCAATTGAAAAGCAAATTCTAAATATTTATTTTTAGAACGAGGAATCTATAAATTTCTAACTTTTATATGTGGGCACACTCGAGGTATGCATTAACAATCTATGTGCAGGATGAGATTACCCATTTAAAAAAGTGACTTATTTTGTAATATTTTTAGTTCTATTAATTTTAAGTCTTTTCCCCACCATTAGGTATTGTTTGGTTTCTTGTCTGCTGATCCTTCCTTGGCGTTGATTTATTTCTTTTCCTCGTTAAAAGAGCACAATAAATTCTTGTATTATTGAATATAAGCAATTATTTAATTAATTTATGTGAATTTTGAACTTATTTTTAATTGCATATTAATAAAATTAAAGAAAACCCCTAGAAGATAAAGTCACGTCACCTTAAAAGACCGATACAAAATTACACACACACAAAAATAACAAACAACTAGTTAAGAGTGGAGGTTTGCAAGGAAAGACAAAAAAATATGAAAAATATTGTTGGAGCTAATATAAATATTAGTTGGAGTTCAACATGAAAACTCTAATAAATAATTGAAAGAGGAAGAAATTATATTTGCACATAAACTTGTCTTAGATGATACTAAACGACATTATCAACAAGCCCAGCCCTGGGCAAGGGCTGGTAGGGCACCTGCCCAGGACTTTACCTCATAAAGAATAAAATAGGCTATAAAAAGGGCCCCATTTTATTTCATGTTGTTCTTTATAAGAATCTTGATTTTTATAAAGAGCAATAAAAGGGCTCTTATTTTATCTCTTTTGCTTTTTATGAGGGCTCACTTTTGACTTTTATAAAAAACAAAATAAGACAGCATAAGGATTTTTTTTACTTTGCCCAGGGCTTATAAAACTTCAAGACCGACCCTGATTATCAGTATCATTAATGCAAAAAAACTTTGGTTGTGAACTCAGAAAAATATTCCATCCATTTCTTATGTTACTTTTGATCATAGACTGATTTTTTTTAGAAAATAAAAGGAATTATATTAATAATAGCAAAAGCTAATTCAACATTACAATTAGTTGCTTAATTTGTCTACAGTTCAACAAAAATTGAAATTACAAAAAGATTACAACATTGGTACTTTACATTACAATATCCATATGTTCTTCATATCAGGAGTGAGTGAATTTTGCTTATTGTTTGCTATCAAAGCTGACCTGATCCAGTTGAAAATGCTTTCTACAATCTCGTATTTTTCCTCCTCAGTTCCCTTATATAGTCTCATGTTTCTTTCCTTTCATATGGAGTAGATGGTGGTCGTAAAGACTGTTTTAATAAGCAACCCATTCTGCTTTCCTTGTTTGGTGATTTCAATGGTCATGTTTAGAGTCTCAACTCACTCACATGTGTAGGAAGGAACTGGCAATAAATGTAGAATTATGTTCCAAATTGCTTTGGTGTACCCGCAACAAAAAAATAGGTGATTGTTGCTCTCTTCAGCTTGTTTGCAAAGGATACAAATGGGATCATATATCTCGAACCATCTATCTTTGGTTTTAAGTCTATTCTTGATTGCTAACTAAGTGAAAATTGAGGCTTTTGCGTTTAGAGACTGCTTCCATAAAATTGTATGCCACAAGACTTCTTCTGCATCGCACGTAATTAGCTTATGACAAGAACTATTAGTGAACGTCCTTCCTGGATTAGGAGACCAGGTGATGTTATCTTCTCTATGCCCCTTAGAAATTTAAGGTAAGTATTCAGTAAGTAAAGAAAAAACCTATAAAACTGGCATAACATTCTCTATTATGGATGAGTGTGGAGACTTTATCATTCATAGGGATTATATTTCTAAGTTGTGAAATATCTGCTCTTTGAATAACAGGACTAAAGTTAGTCCAATTATCGAACCAAAACCAAATAGTATCTCCATTTCCCAAGTTATGCTTGATTTGTAGATATATCATACCTCTCAGATTGAGTAGAAAATTGAAAATCTAAGAAAATTGCCTACCCAAAATTTTGATCTTTGAGATGGTATTTATACACCCATTTAATCTATAAGGCTTCTTTGCTTGTGAAAATTCTCCATATTCTCTTACATAAGAGCACCTACTGTATTTGAGAAATTGGAATAATGCCTAACCCTCCTTACTTATTTGGTATAGCGAGATCGCTCCATTTCACTTTAGCATTTTTTTCTATTTTCTATTTTCCCAGACCATAAGAAAGCTTTGAGGATTAATTTCTTAATTGAGTCTCTTGGGTAAGACTACATGTGCAGACCAATATGCTAGTTGTTTAGTATTGAAGTGATAAGTGTCATTCTAGCTGTAATAGAGAGGAACTTGTTTTGACAAGCATTTATCCTGGATTTAATCTTCTCAATCAGAAGGATGAAATCTGAAAACTTGGGCTTGATTGTTATAATTGGGACTCCAATATATTTGAAAGGAGGGGAGTGTAGTGCAAATCCTGCATTGTTGCTAATAGCTTTTTTATTTCTGACATCTGAGGATATATATAAATTGCTCCTCTGTATTCACTTTGAGTCCAAACTATTCTAAAAATAGTTGCAAGATGTTTAATAAGATGTTGATGGAGTAGTGATCTGCACCATTAAGAAGCATAAGATCATTTGCATAAATCAAATGAGTTAATTTATATCTTTGCACTTATAATATAATTGAAATCTCCCATTGCATTATGTTAGTTTGGAAATCATTTTGGAGATCCCTTCCATAGCTAGAGTAAAAAGGTAAGGGGAAAGAGGTTCCCCTTACCTTATCCCTCCAGCATTTTTGAAAGGTAGAGATGGAAATCCAGTAACCAGGACACTGAGTGAGGGAGTGTGAATGCATTTCATTATCCATTTTTTGAAGGTGAATGGTAGGCCTATTGCTTCAAGACAATCTTGCAAGTATCTCCAGCTAACTATGTCAAAGACTTTAAAGAATTCAATTTTCATCAAGCAACTTTTGATATTTTTACCTGTTTTTTACTCTCCCAAGAACTCTTGTAAAATGAGGATGTTGTCTCCAATATTTCTTTCAGGGATGAGCGGATTGATGACTTCTTTTAGAGCTAACTTTAGCCTCATAATAAGGAGTTTAGCAATGACTACACAGTTTTGTAGCAAGAAATATGTTTGAAATCAATAATGGAAGAGGGGTTTTGCTTCTTTGGTATAAGGTATATCTAAGTGTGGTTAACTTCCTTAAGCATTTTGTTAGAGGAGAAGAACTCTAAGATCTAAGTATGGTTGACTTCCTTAAGCATTTTGTTAGAGGAGAAGAACTCTAAGACAGCTTCTCTAAATAAATTCGGTATAACCTCCTAAGTTTTATGACAGAACCAGGATGGAAAACCATCAGGTCCTGGTGCTTTTGACGGATGCAAACTGATGATGACTTCCCTGACATCCTAAGTTGTGAAAGGAGTGATTAATAAATCATAAAGAGCCTGATTTTGTGGAGCAATTAGGACATCTTTCACAGCGAAACTATGCTGATAATTGTCAATTGTTCCCATCAATTGCTGAAAGTAACTTCTTGCTAAATGTTCGAGATCATCTTGATCCGAGATGGAGTTTCCCAAGTTATCTTGGAATTCAATTAATTTGTTTTTGTTGCTCCTTGAAAGAAGAGAAGAGTGAAATATCTAGTGCTGGAGTCACCATCTTTATTCCAATTCAATTGAGCTTTCTGCTTTAGTATAGAGTTTTGGAAACCCAAACCCTCGTGATATTCTTTCAGCCTTTGAGTTTCCACAATTTTGAAATCAGTGTTATGAGGGTGGTTATAGCATGCTACTTGAGCTTCTTCCAGGTTCTGCTTAATGATGTTGAGGCTTTAATTCTTTATTTTTAACAAAATCCTTGATTACATTGTTTACCTGCTTTAGTTTATGCATTAGCTAATAAGTTTTGTACCCTTGTACCTCTTGATTCCATCATCTGCTTATTATCTCCATGAAACCATCCAACTGTGTAACTCCATTGAAGAACCTGAATGGCACTTCATGCCTTATAGTTTCAGTTATCCTTTGTATGAGAAGATAAGACTGATTTGAAAGCATATTTTCTCTAAAGTGCATAAATGATTGTGGGAACATACTCATCCAAGCTTAATTTATAATTGTTCTATCTAACTTCTTCTTGATAAGCATTTCACCTTGCTATTTATTTTTCCATATGAAACGGCCTTCCTGTTGAACTCAAATCCAGTAAATTCACCTTTTGAAATAGATGATTCAGTTATATAAGAACTTAATATATAATTAAAATCTCCAGCTGCTAACCATGAAATCTACGCTCCAGCTTGTATTTGTCGCATTTCATACCAGAGTTTCTCCCTCTAAAAGGCAAAATTAAAGGCATAAATGAGAGTTAGTTCAAAGGTAGGGATCTTACCTTTAAACTGACAGATTAGATGAATATATTGATCACTTTGTCTGGTAGCTTGCACCTCAATAAAATCTTAATTGCATAGATAGATTATACAACCATTATAATGACATGAATGGATGGAAATTTGTTTCCATTCAGTACCCAAAAATTTAGTCCATCATAAGAAAGAGGTGCTTTTATTTTAGTTTCAAGAAGGCCTACTAAAGCAAGTTTCTTTCACTATAGATGTTTTGAGAGGGTAATTTAGCCCACCAGTATTCCATATTAAGATTGCCATCTAGGGGAAGTTTCTTTGGTGTCTTCAACTACCTCGAACAAAAGTTTGCTATTCTGATTAGCCAACTAGAGGTTTCCCATCTGTTCATTAATTGGTTGCTTTTCCAGCATAGTATTTGTAATTTCTTGGTGTCCTTCTGTCTGTATTTATTAGTTATCAATTGATTCATTTGATTGGTTCTCCAACATCTCTTTTTCATTCCCCTGATCATCTACTAATAGCTTAGGAAGATCTCCTTACAATGCATTTCCAACACTATTTTCCCCATTACTCTCTAATTTTTATTGATCAAGTTCTGCACCTTCTTGACTCTCCACATTGAATTCTACTCCCAAAATTTCCACCTACCAACTAGTTTTAAAGATTTTGCTTGTGAGAACCCATTTTTTGGTTGCATTGTTAGGCTTTCAGGGGTTTTTTATATTAACTTTATTTTGCACCAACTCTCCTATTTCTCCTAATTTCATCACTGGTAAGCTATGAAGTAGAGTTGAGTTTCTCTTTATTTCCACACAAATCTTGGCATCTCTGATTCTCTCCATATCAGTGGTTTGAGCATCCATACACAAAGGTTTTCCCAAAGAACTTGCTAAGAAGCTTAAACCTTCTACATTCCATAATTCTAAGTGCAGATTGTGAAAATTCACCCACATAGGGAAGGCATCAATGCTCCCACGATCAAGCACAACCCTAAGTTTCCATTTTAGAAGAAACAAAGATTTTCCACTTATGTGCCTCAGTCCCAACTCTATAATTTCATTCAAGTTGGTATCTAGTGTGAACTTGATTAAAATGGTACCATCTTCTATAAGCGAGTCAACATAGTTGAGGAGTACGACATTTGAAGACTAAATAATTACTTAATTCATCTTTAAGATTACAAAGCTAGTAATATACGCTAGAGCATCCTTTGATCCTATTTTTGGTCCTCAATCTTTGTCTAATTGTTAACCATAAAGTGAAGGAGCTTTAGGAGAGTTGAAATTGAACCATACCAACTTGCATCATTTGACCTTCTAGTTGTGTCTTTTAAAGAATTTCAAACATTTTTTATTAAAGTAACTGGAGCTACGTTTTAACCTGATTATGGTATCAAAAGAATCTACCTTTGGTTTATAATTTAGAAAATTATCCTTAATGGTGGAGAAATCTCTCTAATTACAATGTCATTCCTCTCTAATAATGAATTTTTTTTACCCTTGCATGGCTTAGAAGTACTAGTCTTAGAGAAAAAAGAACTCAAAGAATATGTATAGTGGACCTAATCTATTGCATTTTTGTATCAAAACTAGGTGTCATGATTATTTCCTATTAATTTCTTTATTTCCTCACAGATTGAGCCATCATCCCTAACATTTGGTTCAGGTTCTAAAAGAAATCATGCTTAGGTTTTAGTTTCCTTAAACTCATATCTTTTAAGTATTAAGTATGCAACCGTTTGATCCAAATGAATTCCTTGTCACTAAATATCCTCTAAATCCTTTTTTCAACAAACATCTTATTTATATCTTTAATTTGTCTGTGATGTGTCATAATTTTGTTTAATTTTTAGCATTTAAATCTGCCATAATCTTATCTTAATATGTTCAAACTATTTTATTTATTTTTGCAGGTTAAAGGTTAAAGAAGCTATTTGACTAAAAAAAAAGGTATTGGATAAATTCAAAAATATAAATAAAGGAGAAATCTCAACTATAATCAAAGGTGAATCAAGGAGATTTGGTTAACAAAATGTTTCATTTTATAAATTTTGGTCAAATTATTGGAATCAAATTGAAATATGGAAAAATAGTCTTACGTGATCTTAGGCATAAACACGTTTAGTAGAAATTGCAATTTCCAGAATTCAAATCTATAAGTGCAAAACGTGTTTAAAATTTTGGCATTGTTACTGAGAATTCTTAGTTTATATGTTTATTACGAGATCTTTGAAGCAAGTTGATTTACAATATAATCCAGAGATCAAAAAGACCGTAAAAAGTTAAGGAAAAAAACAAAAATTCAGAAGTACCATAGCTTTACAATTGGTGAAACATCATAAAGCATGGCGAACAATTAAACATTATAAGAACTTGACAAACCAAATTTAAACCAACAACTTCACTACATAACTTTTCCTAATTTTGATGCAAATGCTACCTTTGAATTAAAATGTGGTTTAGTTCATTTGTACTTAACTTTTTTTGATACCTCATTTAAGGATCTATAAAAGTGATGCACATAGAACATAAAAAAAAACTAACTTTACACAAGTAAATTTGCAGCAGTTGTGAGCAAAGATCATATCCACATATAATGTGTGCTTAGCTTTTGTAATGAATAAACTATTGTATAGGATTTGGGGGGGGGGGGTTGGAGGTTTGGTTGAATTTAATTAACAAAATAGTGTATTAAGTGATAAAATTAACAAATGGGCTTTAAATCTAGTTTATGATTCAATCTCAACCTTCAAAAAAATGAGCACAATCAATCGTCATATTGTTCTCGTACCTCTCTTTGAAACTATTAACCATAGACTAACAACAAGCTCTGTTAATCTCAGTTTTCCCTTAGATTGCATCTAATTAAAACAAGTTCTTTAATTGAGTTTAGCTATCAAACAACCTAGAATAATCTCTCTAGATTTAGTGTGACAATTGTATTATGTATATGAAAGCAGGTTAATTTAGGCAACAATCATAAAAGCTTAGGTCATTTAGCCTATGATATGTTATCCCTAATAATGCTCGACCATTAGTTTACCACAAGTGAATCAGATATACATCGATTACATATTGTAATCTAGATTTTGGTAATGAGTTCATACATAAATAATCTATTTGAAGTGTTTAAGTCATTTATACATAAATCTCTAAACATTAATCATATAATAACATAATTAATTCCAAAAGTGAGTGAGAACAACACTACTAGATTAAGAAATGCCTAAATATGTTCGTCAGCCTTAATATCCCCTTTAAATTGGAAGGATGAAGGTTAGCTCCTCGTAGCTCTCCAAAAGGTAATAAATCTGCCCCCTTTCGTGTCTCTAAACTCCTCATGCCTCCGTTGGCCTCTTAAATGCCCTTTTATAGTTAAAATTAGGAATATGTCATAATATACAGTCAATTAAACAAGCGTATAGGTGACCATATGTGTGAAAATTGTAAGAATCATGAACTTATATGTTCATAGTAAGCTACACAACTGCATAGATCACTGATACGGCTGTGTAAGTCTACACATGGCCATGTAGGTTGTAGGAGTGGCTAAAATTGCATCTTCGCAGCCCTATATGCTTTCAGTGAGTTACACAATCCCATACATAGTCGTGTAAGTTGCAATAACTTTATTTCTTTCATTATTTGTCCCATATTCACCATAATTCACCTTCTTATTCCACAAAGGCAAATAAGATCGAACACGAATAGGATAGCTCCAAGGATATGTTTTTATATCATTTTGATTCTTGTTCCTCCTACTTGTACCTAAAACAAAATATGAACCAAAATAAGTCTCTTAAGCACATTATAACATTAATCACTAAACATTAGGGAGTAAATATATAGTCAATCAAGCACTTATCAAGTTCCCCCTCACTTAGGTTTTGACCATCCTCAGGACAAACTCAAAATCATAAGCAGAACACTTCCTTCTTTTCGATATTTCTTAAGAATAGATAGCCATAATAAAAGAGTAATAAATTTCAAAACCATGGTATGAATTAAACATTCAATGTTTTTACTTATGATTAATCAATAACCATTCCCTTCAAAAACTAAACAATCTAAGGGTAGACCTTAACAAGTTGCATTTTAATATAAGATAAATCTATAGGTACACTCAAACACCATTCATGATCAAGACATTCTATGATTTTACATATCATTTTAGTTCTCCATCACTAAAGATTCAAATGCATAATCATGAATCAAAGGACTTTTAAAGGATGTAATAGGGCCAAAGGTTAGTGTGAGAAGTATTTAGATCATGTAGTTCAAAAGCTATCAAAGCTAGTGAAGCAAGAAAAACACTGAATGAAGTATCGAGTGTAAAAATTATCATCCACTCAAAAATGGGTACCATCAGCCAAGATGGCTGCAAAAACTCTATTTCATAGCTTAGATTCAAGCCTCCACACTGCAAACCACATGAAGCACAAGGAATTAGGAGGAATCACACATAAAAACAATGATGAACAATACATTATAACCATAAGGAGTGACCTTTCACAACAACTTCTCCTTTATTTGCATCATAGTCAAATCATCCATTTCATACAACTTTAGGAGGACAGCCTAACATGAATTACTTTGTAAAACAAATGATTTTCCTCCTCAATAACTTGTTTTTTATTATTTTCTTTTATTATTTTTCTCTTTTAATAAAGACAAAAATTAAAGGAAGTTACATCAATGATGGAATTCATTGATAAGGCATAAAATCAGATTCCATCATATATTAACTAACCCGAATATATGGGCTCCCCCACTTTTATTCTCTTGTACATCCATAAATAGCAAAAATCACCAATTCTTCACTAGCTTTAAGGCTTAAGACATTTTGTTAGGTTGAGGGCTTGTGATGTGTTTAACACAAAAAGAAAAGGCTAATAAATCTCAAAGAGGCCTAACAAAAGGAAAAATCATATATATCACTAAGTAGGCTATTTGGTTAATGTAGCTCCTAAAACAAAGAATGCCTATATCATTTCCATGTGAATGCATGTGATAAAATTATGGTCTCGAATAGAAAATCAAGGCAGAGTCAGGATGTACATATCACGAAGTCCACACATGAACAAAAGACAATGAGAGTGATATGGATGTATCAGTCTAAAAGGCTTAAAATCTCACTAGCTTATATGTACTCACTAGTCACAAATCTTATAAAGAAAACGTACATTGACCATTTACAAGAGTAAGAATACATGGCCAAGTTTCCATAAATTTTCTAGTTAATTCTACTCCCTAATTATAACTATATCATCCTAGAAGCAATAAAAAAAGAGAGAATGTTTGTTTTTTTAACATGCAAAAATAACTTAAAAACATATAAGAAACAAACTTAAAAACACATATAATAAATCCCACCCCCACACTTAAAACTTACATTGTCCCTAATGTAGCATTAAATGTAAGAAATGGATCATTCAACAAATATAACAAATGCAAACATATAAAGGAAAAGGAATAAATTCCCCTTGAGTTGTCTCATAATCAGCACCTTTATTTATTATTGTTGGCTCAACTCCATGCTCTCCTTATCATGTGATGTCATCTGGGTCTTCAAGTATCACTACTTCTATGTTCTCTACTTAGAATCCTTCACAGTATGGCTTCAGTTGATGACAATTCACCTTAAATGTCTTTATAGTTTTTAAGCTCTGTATCTTTACTGCACTATATAAAAAAAAAATAGAAAACATGAAAGGACCGACCCAATGAGAATGTAACTCACTTGGGAATAATTTGAGTCTGGAATGGTAAAGAAGCACTTTTTAACCAATAACAAAGCTTTTCCTTAAGATCATCTTTTATAGGAAAACTCTGGTCTTTTCCTTATATATCCTTTGCATTCTCATGGGAGTCGTTCCACATTTCTTTAAGCTTATGTAATTGTAGCTTTCTACAGACTTCTGTCTCACTATAGTTCATATTACAATGCTTGATAGCCCTATATGCCTTATGTTACAGCTCCACAAGAATATGTCATAGCTTCCTAAACACCAATCTATATGGAGACATACCAATCGGCATTTTATAGACTATCCTATAGTCCCACAGTACATCTTCCAACCTCAAGCTCCACTCTTTCCTATTAGGTTGAACTATTTTCTTTAGGATTGAATTGATTTCTCTATTAGATACCTCAGGTTGGCCACTAGTTTGGGGATGGTAGGAGGTCGAAACTTTATGCATGATATGGTACTTTTTGAACAAATTTTCCATGACCCTATTCTAAAAGTGTGTTCCCCTGTCGCTTATGATGACTCTTGACATCTCAAACCTAGAAAGGATATTAAAGTTGATAAAAATTGCAACAACCTTAGCGTCATTAGATTTGGTAGCTTTAGCTTCTACCCACTTGGAGACATAATTAACTTTAAGTAATATATAATGAAAGCCAAAAGATGAAGGAAACAGTGTCATAAAATCAATGCCCCAAAAAAAATTTCACAAAAAAGAATGAGGGATTTATGGCATTTGATTTCTAGGAGACAAGTTACCTGATCATTGGCACCTATTGTATGACTTACAAAAGACATATGCATCCTTAAACAATGAAGACTAGTAAAAACCACTCTGTAAAACTTTATAGGTAGTCCTTTTTACCCTAAAGATACAAATGAAAAAATGTTAAGATAGAAGGCTTCTCACTTTTAGGAACACACTTTCTTATGACTTGGTCTGCACAGTGCCTATATAGATAAGGGTCATGAGGTCATCCCATACATAGTACTTGGCTTCACTCTTCAATTTGTCCCTTTGAGCTTTTGATAAATCGACATGTAATTTATTAGTAATCAAAAAATTCATGATATCTACATCTATAAAGGTGTCAAATCGGTAGGAAATAACTCTTCGTTTGGAAATATTTCTCTCAAAGGAATATCATCTTCTTTTCTGATTAAGCGACTGAGGTGATCAATAACCATGTTCTCTACTCCCTTTTTAGCTCTTATTTCTAAATCAAACTCCTGAAGGACGAGAATCCATTTGATTAACCTTGGTTTTACTTCCTTATTAGTGAGCAAGTATGTCAAAGCTACATCATTAGAGTAAATAATAACTTTAACACCTAATAAGTATGACCAAAAATTTTCTAAAACAAGCACAACAAATAAAAGCCTTTTTTATTATGGAATAATTTAGTTGGCCTGGAATCAAAGTTTTCAAAGTGTAGTAGATGGAATGTGCAACTTTACCCATTTTTTATCCTAGAACTACCCCCATTGCGTAATCACTTACATCACATATGATTTCAAAGGGAAGGCTTCAGTTTAGAGGTTTAATCATTGGTGAGGATGCTAGGAGCTCTTTAAGTCTATCAAATGCCTCTTTGCACTTATCTTTGAAGTCAAAAGGGATATCTTTTTACAACAATTTACATAAAGTATACGTTATCTTTGAGAAATTCTTGATGAACCTATTGGGCAATTTTTATATAATAAGAAAACTCTCAATACTAAAAGTATATGGATCCTATCTTATAGTATCAAGGGTACTATTAAACACCTAAACAACTTGAAAACAACTTTGTCTAAGGTACTAATAATTGATTGAATTAAAATAAATAAATGAAATTAAAACAAATAATAAAACAAAGTAAGTAAAAAATGAAATAATTGAGCTACCAATGAAATTGAGATTGATCAAAGTTAAAGACTTAGGAACTATTCTCTCCTTATTTTGTTTCCCTTTATCTTATTGATCCAATTTATTTTCAATCCAAGATATCCTAATGTTTTGATTACTCTCTCTTAAGATCTAATCAAGTAACCCTAATTGAATTCGATATTTATAGAGTTGTAATTTCTTGTTTCACAAAACTACTCCTAACTAATTCAATTAGGTCTGAAGTAATAATATAGATAATTAATTTCACAATTAAGATCTCTCTTTAATTTTTCATTAATCTGATAATTGTAGGTCTATTAGTTTACCAACTCTCATTGGACACCTTAACACTAATGACTTGATTCACTCCCTCGATTTATTATCAAGTATATGCAAGACAATTATCACAAACATTTATCAATATATTCAATTCAACAAGAAATAAGGTTCACAAAATAATTCCAGAATAATCCCTAAATATGGATTTATAAATCTATAATCATGTTATACATCATAAAAAGCCAAATATGCATTGAAAACTATTAAAGAACTAAAGGGAAAAGAATAAAAACTTATTGAAGTCTTGGTTTAGAATGCTGAAATTTCTCTGAAGCTCTCTTTAATTCTTCTTCTTTAATATGCTTTAATATAGTGGCTATTGCTTCTTTTTGGTGTTTTTCATGTTCGTTTGTAGTGCTTGGGGTTCAAGGGTTATGTCTAGGGTTTCCCCATTTTGTTAAGTTCCAAAAATAACCCAAACCTCAAAACCTGAAATAACTCATGCGTAGAAACACCACCTGGCATAATCATGCCCAGTGTGGTTGGTTCTTCCCTGTCACGATTGTGTATGGTGTCACGATTTTGACAAAAAGTCATACAGTGTTATTAAGCTTCGCCAAGCACGAACAGGTCTACATGCATCCACAATCTTCTTCATTCTCTAATTTCATGTTTCTATGCACTCACAAACACATTAAACACCTTTTGAAACATAAAATTAAGATCAAATTCATGCTCTAAACCACTCAAATACTTAGAAAATATACAAACACTAACAATAACATAATTCTAAGTCTATACACATGATAATCATCTAAAAAACACTTGAAAACACACTTAAACACCTCGAAAACACATACGATGATCTACACCTATTGACATCCCCACACTTAAACCTTTGCTTGTCCTCAAGAAAAAATTAAAACACAAATAAAAAAACACAAAAGTGAATAAACACACAATTATGCAATAATACAATAATGGTACAATGGCATCAAGTCTTATGGAATGAACTTAACCTCAAACATCAATCACTCAAAAAGTGCTAACATACTAACTTATTTCTTTCATGCTTAAGTGCTTTGATTTCAATATACATATCAATAAAAATATTAATACCTTATTCATAAACCTATGGCACTGGTAAGTATGCATTCATTATTATTGATCAATCAAAAAGGCAAACTATCACTAAGTAACCTTTTCATGAAAATTCTTAATATTTGTAAAAGATCAGTATGTTTTATTTATTATAACACCATCTTTTACATTTTCTTTAATGATAACATAGTCTTTTGATGTGAAGGCAAATATCTTGTCGTGAATGTCCCTCGGTTACTCAAATAGGTTACGTTTTTTATTTAGCTTGGTTGGGTGTCATTTTAGCCTTTTGACGTGAAGACAAACATTTTATCGTGAATGCACCTGGTTACTCAGCTATATCATAACTCTCAACTAGCTACTAGCTTTATTCTTAACCTAATTTTCTTAAAAAAGGTTAGCAAAATAAGAATTTAACACATTTTCCAATTTTTTAGTCTACCTAATGTCTTCTTAGTCAATTATTCTCATGAAAGGGTACTAATAATGCTAACTAATTCAATTGACTATAATTATAAATGTATACGTTTAGGAAGAATAGGTGTCATATCCTAATTAACATGCATATTCATCCTAAAGACACTTAAAACACAAAATTTAAAAGTTACTATGCCTTTACAATTTAAATGATCGTGTTCAAAGCTAAACTAATTTCATTTAATTCATGACATTGAAACATTCATACAATGCACATATCATACAACAAAATGTTCACATAGTACCAACCTAATAAAAACTAACATAATACAAATGAAAAATTCACACACAATTGATATGCAATTGCATATACATCCCTACACTTGAACAACACATTATCCTCAATGTGAGAAACAAAATAATATAAATGAAAATAAATAACAATACAGAAACAATTAGAGCAAGAAGAATTATAAAGATTCAGGCGATGATGGTGTGGGTGATGGAATTTGGAGACAATCTACGCCATATATATCCATCAATTTACACACTACAAAATGAACATCTAGGATTGGGCGAGGGGTTTTGGTTGAATTCAATTAACAAAATAAAGTAAAATAAACTATTAAAGACAAATCAAATCAAAAGGTACACAACTAATAAAATTAAAAAATGGGTTTCAAATTTAGTTCGCGGTTTTATCTCAACCTTCATTTGCACAATCAATCTTTACGTTGTTCTTATAGCTCTCTTTGAAACTGTTGAATGTAGATTAGCAACAAACTCTATTAACCCCAATTTTTCCTTCTGTTGTATCTAATTAAAACAAGCTCATTAATTAGGTATAGCTATTAGACGACCTAGAATAAGCTCTCTAGATTTAATGTGACAACTGTATTATGTAACAAGAAAATAGGCTAATCTAGGAAATAACCATATATGCTTAGGTCATTTGCCTATGTTATGTTATCCCTAATGATGCTCGACCATTAGTTTACCATAAATGAATAAGATGTACAATTATTACGTATTGCAATATAGATTTTGACAATGGGTTCATACATAAATAATCTATTTGAAGTGTTTAAATCATTCATACATAAATCACAAAAGACTATTCATAGAATAACACAATCAATTCCAAAAGAGAGTGAGAACAACACTATTAGATTAAGAAATGCCCAAGCATGTTCGTCGGCCTTAATATCCCCTTTGAACCGAAATGATAAAGGTTAACTCCTCATAGCTCTCCAAAGGGTAAGAAATCTGCTCCTTTTGTGTCTTTAAAATCTTCATGCCTCCTCTGGACTCTTAAATGTCCTTTTATGGTAAAAATTAGGCTTGTCACAATACATGGTCACCTGCACGAGTGTGTAGGTAATTATGTGTGTTAAAATTGCAAGAATCATGAACTTACACATTCATAGTAAGCTACAAGGCCACTTACATAGTCATGTAGCTCAATTACATGATCATGTAAGTCCACACATGGTCGTGTAGGTTGTAGGATTGCCTGTAATTACATCTTTATGCTCTTACGCACTTCTAGTTAGTTACATGATCCTATACACAAACGTGTAAGTTACAATAACTTCATTTCTTTCATTCTTTGTCCCATCTTCAGCCTAATTCACTTTCTTTTTGTTCCGTAAAGGCAAATAAGATTCAACATCAATAGGACAATACAAGGATATTCTTTTGGCTCATTTTGATTCTTATTCCTCCAACTTATACCTAAAACAAAATATAAACCAAAATAAGTATCTTAGGCATAATATAACATTAATCACTAATCATTAGGGAGTAAATATATAGTAAATCAAGAACTTATTAACAAGCTTCTCCACAAATTCCATGTTATATGTATGGGAATGAAGCCTAATGGTGTCACCAAAGATCAAATCAATTTGTAAACTTTCTCATTCTTTTTAAAGGATAACGCTTAATAATGGTTATATTACTTGCAACCCACTAGTATCACCATATGGAACGAAATGAAGAAGCAATTTTGGAAAACTTCTCTCAAGTTCAATGGTTGTCAACATTTTAGTGGCATTCAACAATATGATGGTGAGTCCTTATATAAGTATTAGGAGCATTTTAAGAAGTTATGTGTCTAATATCTGCATGCCAAATTAGCGAAGAACTAGTAATTCATTATTTTTATAAGGGACTTGTACCAATCAATAAAAGCCTTATCGATGCTGTTAGTGGAGGAGCACTTGTTGACAAAACACTAGATTCAACTCCTATATTGATTGCTAATATGCCATCTAATTCCTAGCATTTTAATGCGAGGATGGACTACCCAACTTGTCGAGTTAACGAAGTAAATATTTCTTCTCTCAAAAAATATGTGGATGATCTTATTGCATTTTTTCATCAATTGGCTATAGGAAAAATGAAGGTGGCAAAGTCTTACGAAACATGTTCAATAGTAGGACACGCAACTGATATATGTCCTATGTTACAAGAAGATTTGATAAGATAAGCAAATATAGTTGGAAATTTTATAGGACAACCTCAACATCAATATAATCCATATTCAAACTTGTACAAACCTAGTTAGAGAGACCATCTAAATTTTTGATATATTAATACACCAATAAATCAACCTGTGGCCAATTTTCAACAATATAACCATATCCTTTGAGACAACCATAATAAGCATACACCTCTGATTCAGGTATCTTGAAGACATTGTTAAAGCATTAGTTAAATTCCAACAAGAGAGAAAAACTAGTATTTAAAATTTGGAAAATTAGATGGATTGGTTAGCCACTATGGTCAGTCACTTGGAATCTCAAAGTTCGAATAAACTACAATCACAAACTATAGTAAATTATAAGGAGAGTTACAATGCTATTATGTTACGAAGGGGAAAGTAAGAGGAGCAGCCCATGAAAGCAACATCGGGGTCGAGCGGTGCACGGCGGAAACGATCCCCGCAGTGACGGTGCCCCCGAGCCCGAACGGTTGCCCGATCGCCACCACCCAGTCGCCGACCCGCGCCGCGCCCGAATCGCCCAGCCGCACGAACGGCAGCGCCGCGGGGGCGGTGATCTTCAGGACGGCGAGATCGCTCGTCGGGTCGCGTCCGATCAGCTTAGCGGTATATTCCTTGCGGTCCTGCAGCGTCACGGTGATGGATTCGACCGTGCCGTTGCGCGCCGGTGCGATGACGTGATTGTTCGTGACGACGTAGCCGTCGGGCGAGATGATGAAGCCCGACCCCAGGCTTTGCCCCTCGCGCGTCACCGGCGCGCCGTTGCCCCCGCCGCCGCCCATGCCGCCGAACAGCTCGCCGAACGGCGTGCCCGCGAACGGGTTCGCCTGCTGCTGCACGGTCACTTTCTGCGTCGTCGAGATGTTCACGACCGCGGGTTGCAGCCGTTCGACCATGTCGGCGAAGCTCATCGGCGCGCCGGCCCGCGGGGCGGCGGCGCTGATGGTGCCGGGGGCGTTCTGCGCGGTCTGCGCATTGGCCGGGTTCTGCAGCGTCAGCGACGCGGCGGTCCCGCCGAGGAGGAGAGCGCCGGTGAGGGCGTAGGCATAGCGCACGGTCTTCATATCCTCTCAGATCACCCGTCTAATGTAAGGAGGAGAAACGCGGATCGGAATGGCCCGGCCCGCCTGAACGACGATTGAATGTTCGGGCAACGTTCGCGTCACCGCGCGCGCTGCTCGAATTCGCGCAGATACCCGTTCTGCGGGCTCATGATGATGTTGGTGCTGCCGCGCGGTTGGGTCGGGTTGCCGTCCACACCGAACGTGGTGCGGTAGCTCTGCATTGCGCGGTAGAAATCGTAGAAGTTCGCGTCCTTCGAGAAACTGTCTGCATAGACCTTGGCGGCCTGTGCGTCGGCGTCGGCACGGACGATCTGCGCCTGCTTCTGCCCCTGCGCACGGATGGTGTTCGCCTCCTGCTGCCGCGCGGTGCGCATCCGCTGGAGCGCGCTGTCGAGCGGACTGCCGTCGGGGAGATCGGCGTGCTTGATGCGCACGTCGACGATCTCGACGCCGTACTGGCGGGCGTCACGCTGGAGCGACTGCTGGATCGCGTCCATGACGCGGCCACGCTCCGGGCTGAGCAGCGACGAGAAAGTGACCTTGCCCAGTTCGTTGCGCAGCGCGGTGCCCAGCAGCGGGCGGAGCTGATCCGCGACGCGTTCCTCGGTGTTCGAGGTCGACCCCGTCGACGTGACCGCGCGCAGCGGATCGACGATGCGGAAGCGCGCGAAGGCATCCACGTTCAGCCGGAGCTGGTCGGTCGAGAGGACCAGCGTGTTGTCGAGATCGGCGTCGAGCACGCGCTTGTCGAGCCAGACGATCTTGTCGACGAACGGGATGCGCGCGATCACGCCCGCACCGGCATCGCCGATCGTCTGCCCAGGCTGCCACTGATTGACGACACGCTGCGGGTTGTTGAGCCGCAGCACGACGGCCTGCTGCGTTTCCGGCACGATCGCGAACGTGGCGGCGGCGACGATCACGGCGGCGAGCGCAGCGAAGCCGGCCGCGAGCGGGTTGCGGGTCCAGGCGGGCATCAACGCTCTTCCG
>JAOQMM010000006.1:13124025-13135850 GCA_027563515.1 Erythroxylum platyclados
ATTATAATATTTTAATTAATGAATGAATTATATTTTAATTAATTAGATTGTAATTATTAATTAATTAATTATATTTTAATTAATTAATTGTATTTAATTAATTAATATTAAAAATATTTTTAAAAAAGAGTTACTATTAAGGAATGAGTTTTATTTCTCTACTAAATGGAGGATATGGAGGATTCCCCAAAAGTGGGATATCAAATTATTACCCCTATAATAATAATCAACAACCAACCACTCACTTTTCATTCTATACCCATTAATCCCTTCCCAAACTCATCAACCAAGCACACCCTCAGACTCGCAGCACAACAAAAAATATGCAAATTAAAAAACAAGAATATCATTTGTGAAATAGAAAGAAGAAAAGATATATAGTAAGATTATGATTTTCTTTAATTATATATAATCGAGTTTTTAGTCAAAATGAATTATAAAATTTGAATGTAAACTTAATTTGAAAATTAAAAATTTAATGATAAAATTTGAAATTAATTTAAATTAATTCACTACCTTTAAATCATTGTTTAAAATACTGTTCTATCCCGACAAAAAATTAGTACTGAATAAGAAAATTTTATACTGGACCTTGGTATCAGTCGATACCGACTCTTTTGATTGGTACCAGTCGGTATCGGTTGGTAACCATACCGGTCAAATATCGATCAAAATTATAAATTTAAAAAATTTTAGGACTAAATTGAGAAAACTTCTCTTGTATAAAATAATAATTACTTATAAATTAAAAAGAATATGATAATAATTTCTATAATTTATTTAGTAAATAATAGAAATAAAAATAATAACGTATTAAATAAAATTTTATGTTATTAAGTGATTATAGATTGGATAACTAAATATATTAGTTTAATATAATCATATTTAATATTTTAAAATATAAAATATATGTAAAAATAATATTTAAAATTAAATTTATTTTAATTTATAAAAAATGTGAAAATGATATTAATAAAACTAAAGAAGTATTTGTTATATCAAATTTATATCAGTTCTTAAGATATGATTGAAGTAAAGTAAAACATTGTATAATATAATATATTAAGAGATTATTTTATTTATTTTTATAATTTTATAAAATTTAAAAACTATTTTTTAATTTAAAAAAATTATGAAATAATATCTGATTAGCACCAGTATTTTACCTAGAACTAAATTAACCAAGTATTGATAATATTGCTGCAAACTAAGTTAAGAAGAATAGGATTGAGTATTTTGCCGTTGCAAGTCCAAACCATAAAAAGAGAGGGAAGAGCGGGCAGAAAACGGCAAAAAAAGTTGTACGTCCGCCAAAAGTCCACATTCCTACACGCTTCTCGAGACGCGAGTCACCGTCTTAGTGGCCGAGCAAAACGAATGTAAAAAAAAATCAAATCTCCGTCTCTCTCCTCTTTCACGCGCCTTTCTCCCTCCTCCCTCTCACACAAAACCCTAACAGCCTCCTCCCCCTCTCCCCCCCTCTCTCTGTCTCCAAAATCAATTGCACAGTGATCACTGGTGAATATGGAGGTGCAATCCCTACAATGTGCTGATAATCACCAGCTCAGTTCTCAAATTCAGAGCCAAAACGGTGTGGCAGGGAGCCGAGGAAGCGGGGAACGGAAGACTGCGGCTATAACTGGAGGAGAGGCTCCACCGGAGAAGGCTTCGCCGCAGAGGAGAGTGAGTGCGAGGATTCAGGCCAGGGAAAAAATTGAAAAAGAGCTTTTGGTGAAGAGGAAAGTTGAGGTACTTCCTGATCACAGCCAAGAAGAAGAAGAACAAGAAAAAGAAACTGAAGGGAATAGATGTAAGAAAGGTAATGCGTGTACCAGGAGAAAGTTAGGTGATGGACACGTCAGTAAAGAGGTGGCGGTTGATAAGAAAGTGAGGGAAAGTTTCGAGTCTAATCATGTGGTCAAGTCAAAGGAAGAAGCGGTGAAAGCGAGGAGTTGTTCGGGTTCCGTATGTGATAAAAGTGCGCATGCTAAAGTTAAGGAGACACTGAGGTTGTTCAACAAGTATTATCTTCATTTTGTACAGGTTTGTTACTGTTCCAACTCCTTTCTCACGAATTTTTTGCTGTCTCAGTCTTGACTAGCTTGTTATTTTGAAATGCTTGTTTGTGTTGCTTTTAATCTGAGGCCGAATATGTCCGATTTTGCAATAACCCCATTCTTTCTTCTGTCTCGTAGGAAGAGGAGAACAGGTGCCGAAAAGTGATTGTTGATAAAAAGACGCCTAAAAAGGTTAGCTTGTGCTTCAACTTTCTGCTTTATTTTGCGGGGGTTTAAATGTTCCACTCGTAGCTAAGTCTTTTTATGCTGTTTGTTCATTCAGTTTATTTAGTTGCTTGCTTTTAATCGGCAACTTCTTTAATTTACTGAATGAGGGTCAGAGATACTTGAAACTAGGAGCTCTATATAGCTCTTCTGTCAGATGGCGCAGAATAATGAGAAGAATTCTTCATGTCACATTTTTATAACTTCATGTGTTATAAGTTGAAGCCTTGAAGGCATAAGAAAATATTGAAGTGGAGTGCTTGAGTAATAAATTGCAAATTTAGACAGAAGTCAAGGTTAGTTTCTCTTTGATAATCAATGAGTGTTTTGAGGTGCATGTCTATGTTTTCTTTTTAGATACATTAATTATGTTCTTTGGCATTGTGCTCATATTAATATTCGAATGTTTCTAGTAGGTGTTCATTGTTCACACCTAACTTCATTCCATAGACCTTAATGCTTTAATTGGAGTCAGCTACATGAATCAGTTTATGCATTATGATCTGGTTGGAGGTGAAAAGCATATTATGAAACTCTTTTTTGTGTTTTTCTGTTAACACTGTTAGGGGGAAAATATCTTTTGGTCGTTGGTCTTTTATAGATGATTGAAGTAGTGAAATGAAAGCTTGTCATAATCGACTCAATAAAAATTTCAAATTTGTATGTTATGAGAGTTTATAAACTTTTGCAGAAAGGAAATGGAAGTCAAGATGAGGCCAAGCAAAAGGCCAAACGTCCTGACTTGAAGGCAATATCTAAGGCAAGGGAATTTTCAATATGCCTATGGCTCTTTTTTACGATTTCGCATTAGCAAGACAAGAAAATCGCCTAGAATTATCTTTCTGTTATCATTTAGCGTCTATTGTTACATGGCTTGGTAGTTAGTTAAGATACCCTTTTCTACATATTTTGTCAACAATGAAACTGTTAGTTTGATTTTTTACTTCTATTTGGCTAATTATCAATTCACATGGACCTTTAAAACCAAGTTAAATTGAGAGATAGTTTTCTGAAGACAAGATAACACTTCAATAGGGTTTTAGATGCAATTAACTTCTATTCTAACATTGTATTTTTTGGAAATTAAAGAATTCCTTAACATTGATTTTGTAATTGATTCAAATAACCTTTTACATTTTCCTCTTATATGTATGCAAGTAAAATATTTTTGAATCAACTTTATATTGCTGGTTAATTCTTTGCCTGAAGTACTCAAACTGGTTTTTTTAAGCATCCAATGAGTATCCAATGGTTGATCCTTAGGAAAATCAACTTGATTTTCTGCATATGTTGTTCATTGTTGGTAACTCGTATGATTTATCACTAGCATCTTGATGGGAAATATAAGATATGAAATGGCATTATTCTTTCTCAACTCTTTTACAAAATAAAAATCTTTGGCAGATGATGGAGACGAATGCTGTGTTGTATCCTGAGAAGAGAATTGGCGAACTTCCAGGTCTGTAGCCTGTGCTTCAAATGTTTATGGTCATTTTCCATCACATCCAATCTTTGATTTGGTAAAAAAATGTAGATTTTCCCAATTACCTTGTACCCTTTAGTTTGATTTGCTGTCAAAATGGCTGGGGGCTCATATTCGGGGTATTCGTAGGTTTTGGCTAGCATTTGGTATCTTGGTTTAGATAGGTTTTCTAACAGTTAGTTGGGTGGAAGAAATATTTTACATGATGGGGGGGCTATGTTATTTAGACTTCTTTTTTTGGTTTTCCTTTTCGTTTTTATTGCTTTAGGACTTGATTGTTGGCTACCACTGTCATTGTGCTAAAGCTAGGTGTGGACACTTTTGCTACTTAGTGTTGTGTGTCAAATATCAATTCTTATTCAACTAAAGTAAAGGACTAGGAAGGTCAATTTGAACTTGATTGAACCCAACATTTATTACAATGTAGCATGTGCCAAAAGAGTAGCTTAGGACATCGTTACAACTTACGTAACCTGCTTTAGCATCTGTTGTTGTCATTTTTATATAATTTTGACTAGGAATTTGGCCTTTTGTTGTATTTGCTAATACCTCAATCATTCTTTGTGGTTAGTTATAATGAATGATCTTACTTTCTTTTAACTCTTTGGGCACTTGAACAATGTTTATTCTTGTCCTTGTGTCATCCTAGCTACCAATGTTTCTTTTGATCTTGTCCTTAGAATTTGTCAAATGCAAGATTTCATATGTTGTTTGCATTTCCAATAATAAGATTTTTAGGAAGAAGGTGGTCTAACAAATTCCTTCTCCTTGTCATTATTTTCTTGACAATTTTGTTGTTATTTATAGGAGTTTGGCTATTTGTAAACTTTGCTAGTATGAAATATAAATTAGTGCTAAATCTGAGACTATTTCTTTAGATTTTCTTCATTTTAGGCAAAAGCTTGGATTTTGAATTAGTTTTTTTTCCATTGAACCAAAAGCAGGCGGAGAACCAAATCTTGCTTATCAGTTTTGTTTGGTCATTTGTTCCTAATAGGAGTACTGACAATATACTATGAAATGCATTAACTCCCAGTGTTGTGTTCTGTAATGTTTTGAGGTTGTAGTTGTACTTCTTACATTAATTGTTAGAACAACTCCTCATGGACAAGCTTATTAACTAGAAAATAAGCACAAAGTCCAAGTTCCTATGTTATGTGTGCAAATGGATTCATGATCTTTTGGTTAAATATGTTAGATTCCATTGATAAGTGACTTAGGTCACTCTTTAAGCTTTTGGATGATGTTTTCAATTTTGGTATTGATCTCTGACAAATAGAATAATGAACTTATTCTTATAGAGGCTTATTGACCTGTCCTAAAAGGCTATTTATCTTGAAAGAATTTTTTTCTTGTTAGAGTAATATATGTTCCATTTTTGGGTTCCACCTAGTAGCTAGGGTTTTTGTGGGTTGTATGGTTTTCGGATATGAGATCAAAGCCTTGTTGTGACCAATAGATCTTGGGTTCAAGTTGCATTGCACTCAATTTAGGTGGATTTGTGATTTCTTATCTTTGTTTGCATTTCATGTGGGGGAAGATGAGGGTGGGGGGTTGGGCTGAATGGTTTCCAGACATTGCTTATTGTAGATTGTTGAAGGGGACGGGTGCAAAGGTCATATTATAATCATTGTAATGGACTTTATTGAAGTTTTTAGCTCTAGATTGTAGTTCTAATTAATTACATTTATATTGTTTATGTATGCAACAAATAGTAGAGAATTTGATAAAATTGAGTTAATGATGATTGTAATTCCCAGTATTTACTCTAAAAGTTGAAATTTTTAATTCAATATAATTGTAGAGCAATGTAGAACAAGGAAAAGGGAAGTTAGGATTCAAATTGACTTGCTTAATAATCACATAGAAAAGGGACCCCAAAATGTTAATGAATGTGAAATTAGGTCCAAGTCTTATATAAGGAATTAGAAATTCTACAAATGATAATATTAAGGATGTTTTTGTGGGAAAAGTTTAATCGCCATGCAAGAAAAGTGTTTGACAGGACAGTCATTAGCAAGTTTGCTTTTATTTTTTTTGTTTGATTTTCTTTTGTATTTTAGGATTTTTACAGATTATATTTTCTATTTTTGTTGAGATTCTATTTTTAGACTTCATACCTAATTAGCAGTCCTAATTAGGGTTGTTAATTTATCATTTAAGCCTATTTAAAGGTTGAGATGGTTAATAAAGAGGCAAGAAGGCTTTTATCAAAACAAACAGATGAGAAAAATAGTAGCGGACCTAGCTATATGAGTCCCTGTCAAAGATAGGTTTCTTCATTCTGTTGACATAAGTTCTCCAAAGGAAGGGGAGAACATGGCCAGGCAAAAGAGGTGGCTTTTCCTATGTCTCAACCCATGAGTAGATCTTATTTTAGGTACATTACAACTTGGTATCATAGCCACATGTTATGGATGACTTGGAAAGCCTAGTCAACAAGTTGGATAATTTTATGCAAACAATGGTCGAGAGGCAGCAAGAACTGGAGGAGCAGATGGAGGAGCTCACATGCCATGTTTGTAGATTAGGGAAGGATTCAGGAAGGGACAATGTTTGTGGTTCCAGCAGTGGCAACTGAGGGAGTCAAAACTATTTAGAAGAGAGAACAGATGGGCATATTGGGGGTCAGTTGATACTACGGTACTCCAAGCTTGAATTTTGGCCTATGATAGTTCGAAGGACCCTTTGATATGGTTAAAGAGGAATAATTTTATGAGAATCAAAAAATTCTGGAGGGGTAAAAGGTGGGATTGACGGCGTTCCACTTGATGGGGAAGTGCAACTGTGGTTTTATCAATTAGAGCAGGAATTGGAATGGGATCGGGAAGGATTTAAAGAGCATTGCCTTGTGAGGTTTAGACCACTCATGAGCAATAATTCTTTAGGGGAGTTGGCAAATTTTAAGCAAACAAAAGTTGTAGAAGATTATCAACGAGAGTTTTAGTCCTTGTTAGCAAGGACTATAGACCTAAGCTTTCGTCAAAAGGTGAATTTATTAACGCCAAAGTTGGTGGAGAGCTTTTGGATCAAGGTAGAGATACAATAGCCCAGGAATTTGGGAGTTAGGATGAATATGGCACGGGCTTTAGAGAGGAAACATCATTGTATGTTACAAGGTAGCTCGAAATTTTTGGTTGGGTGGGCAGCCCCTAAATTAGCAGCAACCAGCATTACCATTGTCGGGAATTGAAGCACCAAAGTGGTGGGTGGGAGAGGAAATTGACAGGGTCTCCTACTAGCAATTTGTGTAGCACCCTAATCCTATTTTTCAAGAAGTTTTCTAGGACAGAGATGCCAGGAAGAAGGGTTAAGGGGCTGAGTTTTAACTATGATAAATCCTACCCAGCGAGACATAAGCGGAAGAGGCTTTTTTGGATTGAAGTTCCAAACTCAAATAGTGAGCAGGAGGAAGAGGTGGTAGGCGATGTGGAGATTTCGTTTCATGCTATAAGTGGGATTTGGAGTTCACAAACGATGCAATTGCAAGCATTAGTGGCTGGGTGACCAATGTGGGTATTGGTGGATTTAGGGAGCACCCACAATTTCATTCGGGAGGGATGATACTTATAGGTATTACAGTGAGGGAGTGGCCGGGTTTGCAGGTGGCGATGACAATGGAGAAAAAGTGCCCAATTTGGGTATCTGTAAGTTGGTAACTCTACAAGTTGATTATGATTCTTTTACCGTTGACCTTTATTATATCCCTTTGGATGGTTTTGATGTGGTTTTAGGGGTTAAATGGTTGCATACATTGGGGCCTATATTCTGGGACTTTGGGTCTCTAATGATGAGTTTTGAGTTAGATGGGAAGAAGGTGCAATGGAAGTGGCAAGTTTCGAGTGCAGAATTGAGAGTAGCATTAATGAATGGACAACATTTGACCTCCATAGCTATGGAGAAATTGTTGGCAGAATTTTTAGATTTGTTTGCAGAACCTTTAAGGTTGCCGTCGAGTCGAAGTTGTGATCACATAGTTCCTTAATGTCGAGATTCAGGTCAGTTGTGGTGCAGCCCTACCCTTGTTCTCACCTTTAGAAGGATGAGATAAAAAAGCAATGTGAGGCCACGCTACAATAAGGAATAATAGGCCAAGTCGGTCTTCCTTTTCTTCATCAAGAGGGAAAATGACAGGGCATAGAGTTTTTGTGGGGACTATAAGGAGCTTAACAACCACACGATGAAGGATAAGTTTTTGATTCCAATAGTGGATGAGTTGTTAGATGAGCTATATGAAGCACAATATTTCACAAAGTTACATATTTGTTTGGGATACCATCAAATTAGAATGGATCGTTGGGATATAGAGGAGACAATTTTCAGGACGCACCATAAGCATTTCAAATTTTTGGTAATGCCCTTTAGGTTGACCAATGCTCCCTCTACTTTTCAAAGTTTGATGAATGAAGTGTTTGGAACTTATTTGCATAAGTTTGTGCTAGTCTTCTTTGATGATATTTTAATATATAGTAATACTTGGATTGAGCATATTCAGCACATGCATTTGGTTCTTGAATTGTTGCGAGCTTGCTATCTTTTTCTTAAGAAATCCAAGTGCACATTTGGGTACTCAGGTAGTGTACTTGGGTCATGTTATTCAAGGTGAAGGAGTGGAAGCAGATGCAAGTAAGATTAAGGCAATAGTAGATTGGCCTATACCATAACTGGCCAAGGCTCTTAATGGCTTCATGGGGTTAGTAGGGTACTACAGGAAATATATAAAAAATTATAGCGAAGTGGTGGCACCTTTGACTAGGCTATTGAAGAAGAATGCATACCAGTGGGGGAATGAGGTCGATTTGGCCTTCTCTAGTTTGAAGAAAGCTCTTTTTGAAGCCTTTGTTTTGAGGTTGCCTATTTTGAGGAAGAGTTTGTGGTGGAGTGTGATGCTTCTAGTAGTTGAATTGGGGTGGTCATACAATTGCATTTGTTAGCAAAAAATTGGCAGATCATCATTATAAACTCGTAACATATGAAAGAGAGCTTATCAGTCTTGCTAAAGCTATGACCCACTAGCAACTGTATCTTTGGGGAAGACATTTCCTCATCAAGATCAACCAGTATAACCTGAAATTTTTGTTGGAGCAGAGGTTAACCACTTCATCTCAATAGCATTACATTAGTTAACTAATAGGTTTTGATTTCAAGGTGGAGTACAAGGCGGGAAGACTCAATAAAGTTGTCGATGCACCTTCCTGATGCGATGAGGATGGCTAGCTCTTTTCTATTTCTAAGCCACAGGTTGACATTTTTTATGAACTTTGGCACGAAGTGGAAGCCACAAACAGCTTGAAACAACTGTGGGACCAGCATAGAGAAGGGGGAGGCTAAAGTTGTTGGGGAAGACCTTGGAGACGGTGCTTGGAGATGTATCTCCATTGTTTACGGGCAATAGACCAAGACGATGGGTCAAATGGGTTTCGTGGGCGAAGTATTTTTACAACACATCTTTCCACTCTTCGTTGCAAGCTACATCATTTTAGGCGATGAATGGAAGGGATCCTTCGTGTTTGCTCGATTATCTAGTCCGTTCCACTAGAGTGGAGGTAGTGGTTCATGCTTTTCAAGAGAGAGATATGGTTTTACAATCAGCAAGGGAGTGTTTACTATAAGCCCAACAACGGATGAAGCTTACAAATGATGCTAGTCATTGGGAGATCTCCTTTGAAGAGGGTGATTGGGCTTGGTTGAAGCTTCACCCTTATCGGTAGCTTTTACAGGGAAGAGAGGGCCTCGCAAGTTGTCTCCTAAATGTTTTGGTCCTTATAAAGTATTATAGATCGATATAGTAGCCTACAAGTTGGAGCTACCAAAGAGGAGCCATATCTACGATATTTTTCATGTCTCTTTTTTAAAGAAGTTTAAGGGCGATACTCCAAGTTCATTAGCTGCACTACTAGTCATCCATGATGGCCATTGGTGCCTGTTCTCCATTCTATTGTTTGGTCTAGGATTAACATAGGCAGAAATGAGGTGTTGATGCGTTGGGTGGATAGTTTGGATGAGAATGCTACATGGGAAGATTTGGCCACTCTTCGGGAGGTTTATTTAGAGTTTGAGCTTGAGGACAAGCTTAAAATCAAGGAGGGGAGTAATGTTGAGGATGCCTTTGTAGGAAATGTTTACTCGCAACGCCAGAAATGTGGCTGATTGGACAACAAGTTTGCTTTAATTTAGTTTTGTTTGATTTTCTTTTGTATTTTAGTGTTTTTACAGATTATTTTTTCTATTTTTGTTGGGATTCTATTTTTAGACTTTATAATTGTTGGCAGAATTGAATAGGAAAACCAGAACTAAAGTTCTGCAATTTTATTCTTTGACTGATGCATCTTAAATAAGAAAAATACAGTCAATATAGAATCAATATCCTAACTAAAATACAACCAATATACAATTAGTATTCTAACTACTTATCTCTTCTAATCGGCAACATCTTAACTACTTAGGTGTTGATTTATCTTATCTTGAATCTAGGATAAGATTTTCCTATTTTATTGGGATCATTATCTATTAGATATCATTTTTCCTAATTTACCAACACTCCCCCTCAAGTTGGTGCAAAAATGTCTATCATGCCCAACTTGCTAACTTGAAGCTCGAATGGTTGTCTTAACAACCCTTTAGAAAATATGTTTGCAACTTGTTGTGTGGTTGGAATGAATAGAGTACAAACTATTCTTGCTTCAATTTTTTCCTTTATGAAGTGGTTATCAATTTTGATGTGTTTTGTCTTGTCGTGAAGTACTGGATTATGGGCAATACTTATGGCTGCCTTTGTTACAATACTATCTTATAGAAAAGCTCATTGGATTTTAAAGGTGCTCTAGGGCTCTTTGTAGCCATAGAATTTCACATACACCTTGAGCCATTTATCTAAATTCTGCTTCAGCACTGCTTCTAGCAACTACACTCTGTTTCTTACATCTCTATGTGATTAAGTTGCCCCAAAGGAATGTACAATATCCAGACGCCGATCTTCTATCAGTAGTTGATCCTGCCTAGTTTGCATTAGTATAGACCTACACTCATCTACTTTCATTTTTTTTGGAAAAAGGCCCTTTACGAGAAGTGCCCTTTAAATATTGAAGGATTCTGTGCACTGCTTCTAGATGCTCCTCGTATGGGAAATGCATAAATTGACTAACCATACTTACAACAAAGGTAATATTAGGTCTTGTATGAGACAAGTAGATCAATCGTCCTACCAATCTCTTGTACCTTCTTGTATCTGTTGGGATTCCATCTTTAACATCTACAATTTTGACATTAGACTCTATTGGAGTGTTTGAAGGCTTGCATCTACTCATTCTAGTCTCCTTTAAGAGATCTAAAATATACTTTTGTTGTGACACCACAATTTCCTTTTTCGATATTGCTACTTTCATTCCAAGAAAATATTTTAGCTCACCTAAGTCCTTAATTTTGAACTCCTTGGCTAGACTTAGATGAAATTTCCTCATTTCTTCTATATCATCTCCAGTTAAAATTATATCATCCACATAGACAATTAGAATTGAAATTTTGTCTTTGATGGATCTCTTGGTGAACAAAGTATGATCAGATTGTCCTTGACAATAACCTTGACCTTTAACAAACTTTGTGAATTTTTCGAACCAAGCTCTGGGAGACTACTTTAAGACCATGCAAGGATTTTTTTAATTTGCATATCTTGGTTCCAAAATTTTCAGAGAATTCAGAGGGAGGCTTCATATATACTGCTTCATCTAGATCTCCATTCAAGAAAGCATTCTTTACATCAAATTGATTTATAGGCCAATCAAGATTAGCAACAATTAAAAGGAGGACTTGAATAGTGTTTAATTGTCACTGGTGAAAAAGTCTCGTAAGAATCCATGCCATATGTATGTGTAAAGCCTTTATCAACTAGAGGAGCCTTGTACCTCTCTAAGGATCCATAACAATTGAATTTTAGAGTAAATACCCATTTACATCTAACAACCTTTTTTCCATTTGGTAGATTGACTTCTTCTCAGGTTGCATTCTTTTCCAAGGCTTTCATCTCTTCAAGAGCAACTTCTTTCCACTTAGGAACTTTGGAG